>JASDQU011104812.1:3047-29983 GCA_032191745.1 Picea mariana
TTTTAATTTTTTTTTTTTAATGTAAATTTTGGAAAAGTGTAAAATAATTTTAAAGCAATGATTTAGGAGCCAATTTTGAGTTGTATATTGACGATGGTAGTAATTGTTGAGGCCATAGTTTCAATCAAGTGATAATTTTAACTCAAAAAAAAAATAAAATTCGTGCTACTGCCAGCACCACTTTTCATTTCAAGGGCCAATTTTAAGGTCTTTGTCCACAATGACATAAGTTGTCAATGCAACGGGTCTGAATGGGTCCAAATTTTAACCACTGCAAAAAAAAAGGTGCTACTAGTAGAGTTCTTGTTTTTCAGAGGTCCCATGTTTTACCCCGTTTCAAAAAACAATGCTACCGATAGCACCATTTTTTTAAATATGGGTAAAAAATTCAACCTTTGAAAAATGAGAACTCTGGAGAATTCTCGTTAAGTTGGTAACTATGTTGAATGTTTTCTACCATGATTGAGACCAGGAAAAATTGGATTATTCACTTGAATTAAGGGCCAAGATATATGTGAGAAACCCAACAAGAACCTGTGGTCAAAGTTGGTGAGGCCCAAGAAGCTGGAGATCTCTATCAGAGTCATCGGAGTTTTCCAATCATGAATGACTTGGATCTTGATTGGGTCCACATGCACCCCATGTTCATCCATGATGTGTACTAAGTATTGGATTCTTTTCATGCTAAATGAGCATTTCTTTAGGTTGGCATATAACTTGTGTTTCCATAGGGTGCTCAAGACCCATTGAATGTGTTGCAAGTGCTCATCCCTTGTTCGACTAAAGATAATGATGTCATACAAATAGACTACCAGAAAATATTTTGTGAATGACCATAATATATCATCCATCATCCTCATGAATGTCGTTGGAGCATTAGTCAAGACAAAAGGCATGACCAATCACTCAAAGAGGCCTTCTTTAGATTTGAAGATTGTCTTCCATATATCAATTGATTCTATCGGAACTTGGTGATAGCTCGACTTCAAATCATTCATGCTAAAGAACTTATCACCCTTGCACTGATAAAAAATTTCATCAATCTAGGGGATAAGGAATCAGTTCTTGACAATGATGTTATTCAAGGCTCTATAATCAATACAGAGCCACCATGTTCCATCCTTCTTCTACACCGAAATTGGGCTCCCATAAGGTGAGGATCTTGGTTGAATATGGCCTTTATGGATGAGCTCATGAATTTTATGCTTAATTTCCTCATTCACCGAAAGGGAACATTTGTATATTCGACCATAGGGAAAGGGAGAACTAGGTATCAAATCAATGGGATGTTTTACTTGACAGTGCAGAGGCACCCCTATAGGTGAAGTAAAGAGGTCTCTTTATTCCTCTACAAGCTTGTCCACCTATTTTTGTTGTGTAGAGAGACCCTATGTTGAAGTTGTGTGCTTACAGTGACCTTTTACCCCCCTTCTAAATGAACCATGAAGAGGACAAACTTTGTAGTTTGTGATATTATGTTTTGGCACTGTTTTAACGAGATCAATGAAATTTCAATAGTAAGAACTAACTCATGTATAGTATAGGATTGACCCCCTAGAGTGATAATGACACTATGAGTTCAAGACTCATAAACATCATGATATTTTTACATATAAGGTTGTCCTAAAATAACATTACAAACTTTGAGTGGGGAAACATCACACAATGCCTCATCTTTAAAGGGCTTGATGTTGCATGACAAATGACATTGTTGGCTAACGCAAAGGTCTCATCCCTAGCTCAACCAGCTAATAGTGTATGGTTTGGGGTGTGGCATCATTAGAAACTTCAATATCTTGATGACCTCAACTGATATCAAGTTCTTCTGGCTCCTACTGTCAATAATGAAATGTAGTGGGGTTCCCTTCACTAACATTTGTTAATGGAAGAGGCACTTCCCTTTCTCAATCTCCTCTAACTCATCTGGTTGGATCTTTGTGGTTTCAATCGAAGCACTAGGTTTTGCATCGATCATCCACTTTCCCTTATCCTACTGCAAATAAGATTTTGATTCGAGGTATGGCTCTTTTTATTTAATCTCAACCAACAATGACTATTTTGAGAAACATTCATTAGTGTTGTGCCAAGGTATTTTTTGGAACTCACACCATTTTTCAATGTCCTTCTTTGTCTTCCCATTACCCTTATTTTCCTGTGGCTTGGACTGATTGTCTTGTGGTTGGCCTTCCTTGCTTTGTCCCTTGTTCTATGAGTTAGGGCCACCTTTTCCATGCTTTTGTTGTTGTGGATTTGTAGAGTATAGCTCCAACTTATTCCACGGTTTAAATTTATAATAGATTTTGACATCATATCGATAAAAAAATCCCAGTGAGGAGATGTCCAAGAAATCCATCTTTTTTTGGATGTACCTATGTAGGCCATTGTAGTACTTCAGAACTAGGTTCCATTCAGAGTCTCTGATACCCAACTTTAAGCATAAGGTATGGAATATGTTAGTGTACTCCGACACTGCCTGGTCTCTTTCTTGACACAAAGTCATCCATATTGTGTACTGATCATCATAATTTCCGACAAGGTATAACACCTCCTTGAGGGCATCAACAAAGGCCACCCAAGTGGGCCTGTCCTAAATTTCATAGACTCATCTTTGTTATGTCTCTCCCAGTAAAATTCCCACCAATATTTGATATAGGGGAGGCATTTAAGGAGAGTGAAAATGATCTTTTCAATGTTTCAATACCCTTCTAATAGATTCATTCATTTCTCTAAAGAATATGCATCTATCTAGCTTTCAAATAAGGGGATATCAAATTTAACATGTACCTTGAAGTGTGTTGCACCTCAAATGGATTCTTATCTAAGGTGCCTTGCCTACCATTGACAATCATCGAAGGATCTGGGTGAATTTGTCCATAATCTTGTTCCGCTCTTGCACAAGGGCTTCTATTATAGCAAGATTTGCCTCACCCCATGCAATCTTTCACAAAAGGCCTTTTTCCATTTCCCTATGCAGACTTGAAGTCCCTTTTTGCAAATCCCAGAGATAAAAATATAAATTTTCCACATATACACACATTTCCTACTATACAACATGCGTATATGCAGGTTGCACCACTACAACCTGTGTACATCGGGAAATGTGCCCAAAATTGAAAAATAGTGTCCGGTTTCCATGTCAAGTGACAAGATCAATGATCCTTGGCCCTCCATATACTGGAAACATCCTGAATTGAACCTTCAGTTCCATTTTAAGGCTATAAAAGGGCTAAATCCGAGCTATGGAAAAAGGAGAAAGAATTCAACTTTGAGAGCAAAGTTACTCTGGAGAAATTATTCACTTCAAATTGAGTTTGCATCCCTTTGTCCTTTAAGTCTGAACAAATTGTTCATCCCCCAAGATATTCCCTTACTGATTGAGAACTTCATTGTCTCTCTTATATGAGGTTACCTTTGGTGGAGGATTGAAGTGCTGGGGGCCCAGCTGGAAGGAACTTAGTTTCTCGGTTCTGAACTGTGCCGACACAGAAGTATGTAACTCATTCACTTATGTTGATTATATATTAATAGAAATACTCTTTTCTTGTCCAATTAATATCTTGCAAATATTTGATTTATTATTCCATGAGTGTATTTGTTATGAATGTTGATGGATTATGCTATTTAATGTGCTAACATCATGTATCATAACCATATGCTTGCGTTGCTTGGTTTTTGAGGACTAGTTGCAGGTGTATTGCTTTGAGTCAAGTGCTCAATGGTGGACTTCATCGAATGTATGGAGGAGGTAGGCCTTTTATTTTTTCTTGCTAGAATATTTATATATATAACATACTTGAGATTAGAGTTGATTTCTGAAGTCATTTCCTTCTGTTGTTGTTTACCCCTAACCATAGAGAGATTTTCCTCATAATAGATTTGGTGACTGTACTGGGGAATTAATCTTCTTTTTAGGGGTTTGGAGTGTTTTTCTCCTTAGATTGCTCTCGTTCATATTGAATTTCTTGTCGTATGATTACTTGATAGCCCATGTCCACTCTGGGTCTGAGTATTTCATCCTTCTCCTTAGCCTAGCTATGTTTTGACAAATATACATGGGTTTTTACTTGAAAGTCACGTACATACACGTGTTGTCCTTCTGCAAGCTACGTACATACGCGCTCTTCCCTTGATTAGTCGTGTACATCAAATTTTGTTGCTTGATTGTTGGGTTTGGTGGTTGCTGGGTAGGTTTTGATGATTGTTGAGTCTTCTTGGGTCTCTGTGGTGATTGCTAAGTGTCTATGGAATGACATGAAACCTATCTTTGGGTTGAATTTTTGGGTCGTGCCTTTCTCATCATCTTTTCATGTTGATTCTCCTTGCACCTTGGGCTGGGTGTTTTTCTCCTTGATATCCTACTTGCGTTGCCTTTGTCTATACACAATAGATTCTTTATATCAAGATGATGTCTAGTCCTTGCATTTTCATTTTTCTTATATTGAAAATAAATCAATATTAGGCATTTTACACTGATTGGCATTTTTATCTCTTGAGTATTTGTCATTTATCTTAGTGCATATAAATAAAGATTGCATTTTTACTTAGAATTGCAAAATTGAATTGAAAATTGCATTTTTTAGGAAGCATATCATTTCTTGAAAATCAAAGTTAGGACTTTGCATTGTATTCATATTCATTTATTTTACTTGTTGAGTCATAACATCACTAGTTTCACGACCGCACCTTTTGAGTAAGCAAGGCCATTAAAATTAACGCTATAATTTAAATTGATTAGTAACAATTTTATTTTCTAGGGTGCACAATCTAGTTTAGGATTTAGTGCCTTGGAATAGGATTTTGTGAGTAAAATTCTCCAAGGCTATTAAATCATCATATGTGTCTGACTAAGGGAGTGGATAAATCCATTGTATAATCTGTAATATCAGGAGGCTCCTCTTAAACTGAAGTTAAGCATGAGGTCACGTGAAGTCGGTTTAATTGATATCCCTGATCTTTAGCAGGGAGTTCCAGGCCCCTCTTGGGCGAGGCATACCTAGTTTAGGGAGGGAGGCCCCTTTCAGCCACTTTATCCTATTTTTGTGCACATTGGCCATTTGATTATTTTTGGTGTGCTCTTTGATTACTAGTTGTCCTTAGGATTTGTTTTTTATATATATAATATTAATTCATCGTGGAGCCAGACCAATTTCCCCGCAGGTCTCGCCGATTGTTATAGTTACCACTGCATTTTGAGACTTTTCCTTCTAAAAGGCATAGAGTTATTAAACATGGTACACACACCTCCACTTATCAGACTTTTGATTCTACAAAGATGAGTACTAAACTGAGCCATCAAGATACTAGGAGCCCTTCGATACCCATACCTACAATAGTTAATGGTACCCCTTCGACTCCTGTAACCACAATGGTTGTAGTGCCAAAGGCACCTATTATCACTGCTTCTCGTCCTATAGTGAATACTCAACTTATTTTCACGAACCCATTTGGGTCTCTTGGTCACTCACCGAGATATAATGTTCAGTCCATCCCGATGGCCTCTAGTCCTTTTTCCTATGGTATGTCGAATTTTACATCGCAGTTTTCAAACTCCATCCAAGTCGTTGGCCCTAATGCTAGCATTGGATTTGGGAGCACAACTCCTCCTTATACTCCATTCTCATTTGGTGGCTCTCATATCCCTCAAGAGACTCCTACTGTTGGAGGCATTCCTTCTATAAAACTTGTGTATACGCAGGTTGCACCACTACAATGCATGTACATCAAGAAATGTGCCAAAAAGTGAAAAATAGTGTCGGGTTTCCATGTCAAGTCACGAGATGAATGATCCTTGGCCTTCCATATACTGGAAAATTTTAAACTCAAACCTTCAATACCATTTGAAGGATATAAAAGGGACAAATCTGAGCTATGGAAAAAGGAGAAAGAATTCAACTTTGAGAGCAAAGTTACTCTAGAGAAATTATTCACTTCACATTGAGTCTGCATCCCTTTGTCCTTTAAGTTTGAACACATTGTTTAGCCCCCAAGCCCTTGCCTTACTAATTGAGAACTTCATTGTCTCTCTTATATGAGATTTCCTTTGGTGGAGGATTGAAGTGGTGGAGGCCCAACTAGAAGGAACTTAGTTTCTCGGTTCTGAACCATGCCGACATGGAAGTATGTAACTTATTCACTTTTGCTAATTATATATTAATGGAAATACTCTTTTCACGTCTAATTAATATCTTGCAAATATTTGAATTATTATTCCATGGGCATATTTTTTATGAATGTTGATGGATTATGCTATTGAATGTGCTAACATCATATATCATCACCATATGCTTGTGTTTCTTGGTTGTTGAGGACTAGTTGCAAGTGTATTGCTTTGGGTCAAGTGATCAACGATGGACTTCATCGAACATCTATAGGAGGTAGGTATTTTATCTTTTCTTTCTAGAATATTTGTCTATATAGCATACTTGAGATTAGAATTGATTTCTGCAATCATTTCCGTTTGTTGTGGTTTACCCCTAGCCATAGAGAGATTTTCCTCGTAACATAATTGGCGACTGTATTGGGGAATGAATCTTCTTTTTAGGGGTTTGGAGTGTTTTTCTCCTTAGATTGCTCTCATTCATATTGAATTTATTTTCGTATGATTACTTGACATCCCCTTTCCACTCTGGGTCTGATTGTTTCATCCTTCTCCTTAGCCTAGCTATGTTTGACACATATACGTGGGTTTTTTCTTGACAGTCACGCACATATGTGTGTTGTCCTTCTGCAAGCTGCGTACATATGCACTCTTCCCTTGAACAATCGTGTACATCAACCTTTTTTGCTTAGTTGCTAGGTTTGGTGGTTGTTGGGCAGGTTTTGATGATTGTTGAGTCTTCTTGGGTCTTTTTGGTGACTGTTAAGTGTCTATGGAATGACAAGAAACTTGTCTTTGAGTTGAATTTTTGGGCAATGCCTTTCTCATCATCTTTTCATTTTTATTTTCCTTGCACCTTGGGCTGGGTGTTTTGCTCCTTGATATCCTACTTGCGTTGCCTTTGTCTATACATAGTAGAGTTTTTATATCAAGCTAATGTTCAGTCCTTGCATTTTGATTTTTCTTATATTGAAAATAAAAAAATATTAGGCATTTTACATTGATTGGCATTTTGATCTCTTGAGTCTTTGTCATTTATCTTAGTGCATGTAAAGAAAGATTGCATTTTTATTTAGAATTGCATAATTGAATTAAAAATTTCATTTTTAGGAAGCATATCATTTCTTGAAAATCGAAGTTAGGAATTTGCATTGTATTCATATTCATTTATTTTACTTGTTGAGTCATAACATCACTAGTTTCACGACCAAAAATTTTGAGTAAGAAAGGCCATTAAAATTAATGCTATAATTTAAAATTGATTAGTAACGATTTTATTTTCTACGGTGCACAATCTAGTTTAGGATTTAGTGCCTTGGAATAGGATTTTGTGAGTAAACTTCTCCAAGGCTATTAAATCAACATATGTGTTTGACTAAGGGAGTGGAGAAATCCATTGTATAATCGGTAATATTAGGAGGCTCCGCTTACATCGGAGTTAAGCATGAGGTCGCGTGAGGTCGGTTGAAGGGATATCCCCCCGATACCTTCTTAGCGTCAGAGATATTTTTAGGGATCTATTCATATATAGGGATCTTGCTATTGCCCTTACCTCCATGAGAGATGGTGCTATGAAGGTTTCAGGCTTTGCTACCCTTCCCATATGGTGGACCTGACTTACGACTATTCTCATGTGCATCGATTATACTGTAGTTGATTAGTTGCTTGAATTAGGTACCACATAGGTTACTTGCAGGGGTTATTCTACAGGTACCCTGGGTCAGATAAGGGTCAAAAAACACACAACCTTTATGGAGCATTACCTCTCTTGGGGGATCTGACTGACTAGTTGTTAAGCCCACGAGGGCCCTTATAATTGATTTTGATGCCTCTGATCTTTAGCAGGGAGTCTTAGGGCCCTCTTGGGCAAGGCATACCTACTTTAGGGAGGGAGGCCCCTTTCAACCACTTTATCCTATTTGTGTGCACATTGGTCGTTTGATTATTTTTGGTGTGCTCTTTGATTACTAGTTGGCCTTAGGATTTTTTTTTTATATCTATAATATTAAGTCATTGTGGAGCCATACCAGCTTCCTCGCAGGTCTCACTGCTTGTTATAGTTACCACCGCATTTTGAGTATTTCCCTTCTGAAAGGTGTAGAGTTATTAAACATGGTACACACACCTCCACTTATCAGACTTGTGATTCTACAAGGATGAGTATTGAACTGAGTCATCAAGATACTGGGATCCCTTCAACTCCCACACCTACCATAGTTAATGATACCCCTTCAATTCTTTCAACCACAATGGTTGTAGTGCCACAAACCCATTGCCACGAATCCATTTGGGTCTCTTGGTCACTCACCAGGCTATAATGTTCAGTCCATCCTGATGGACTCTAGTCATTTTTCCTATGGTATGCCGAATTTTACATCGTAGTTTTCAAACTCCATCCCAGTCGCCGACCCTAATGCTAGCATTGGACTTGGGGGCACAACTCCTCCTTATAATTCATTCTCGTTTGGTGGCTCTCATATCCCTCAAACGAATCCTACGATGGGAGGCATTCCTTCTATACAACATGTGTATATGTAGGTTGCACCTATACAACCCATGTACATGGGGAAATGTGCCCAAAATTGAAAAATAGTGTCAATTTTCTATGTCAAGTCACGAGATCAATGATCCTTGGTCTTCCATATACTGGAAATGTTCCAACTCAAACCTTCAGTTCCATTTGAAGGCTATAAAAGGGCCAAATACAAGTTATGGAAAAAGGAGAAAGAATTCAACTTTGAGAGAAAAGTTACCTTGGAGAAATTATTCACTTCACATTGAGTTTGCATCCCTTTGTACTTTAAGTCTGAACACATTGTTAAACCCCCAATCTCTTCCCTTACTGATTGAGAAATTCATTGTCTCTATTATATGATCTATCCTTTGGTGGAGGATTGAAGTGGTGGAGGCCCAGTTGGAAGGAACTTAGTTTCTCGGTTCTGAACTGTCCCGACACGGAAGTATGTAACTCATTCACTTCTATTGATTATATATTAATATAAATAATCTTTTCTTGTCCAATTAATATCTTGCAAATATTTGAATTAGTATTGCATGGGTGTATTTGTTATGAATGTTGATGGATTATGCTATTGAATGTGCTAACATCATATATCATCACCATATGCTTGTGTTTCTTGGTTGTTGAGGACTAGTCACAGGTGTATTGCTTTGGGTCAAGTGTTCAACGATGGAATTCATCAAACATATGGACGATGTAGGACTTTTATATTTTCTTGCTAGCATATTTGTCTATATAGAATACTTGAGATTAGATTTGATTTCTGCAGTCATTTCCGTCTGTTGTGGTTTACCCCTAGCCATAGAGAGATTTTCCTCGTAATGGAATTGGAGACCGTACTGAGGAATGGATCCTCTTTTTAGGATTTTGGAGTGTTTTTCTCCTTAGATTGCTCTCTTTCATATTGAATTTCTTGTTGTATGATTACTTGACAACCCCTGTCCACTCTGGGTTTGAGTCTTTCATCCTTCGCCTTAGCCTAGCTATATTTTGACATATATACGCGGGTTTTTTCTTGATAGTCGCATACATACGCTTGTTGTTCTTCTACAAGTTGTGTACATATGCACTCTTCCCTTCAAAACTCGCGTACATTAACCTTTTTTGCTTGATTGCTGGTAGGTTTTGATGATTGCTGAGTCTTCTTGGGTCTCTCTGGTGACTATTAAGTGTTTGTGGAATGACAAGAAACCTGTCTTTGGGTTGAATTTTTGGGCAGTTCCTTTCTTATCATATTTTCGTTTTGCTTTTCCTTGCACCTTGGGCTGGGTGTTTTTCTCCTTGATATCCTACTTGCATTGCCTGTGTCTATACACAGTAGAGTATTTATACAAGCTGATATTCAGTCCTTGCATTTTCATTTTTCTTATATTGAAAATAAAAAAACATTAGGCATTTTACATTGATTGGCATTTTGATCTCTTGCGTCTTTGTCATTTATCTTAGTGCATGTAAAGAAAAATTGCATTTTTATTTAGAATTGCAGAATTGAATTGAAAATTGCATTTTTTAGGAAGCATATCATTTCTTGAAAATCGAAGTTAGGACTTTGCATTGTATTCATATTCATTTATTTTACTTGTTGAGTCATAATATCACTAGTTTCACGACTACACCTTTTGAGTAAGCAAGGCCATTAAAATTAATGCTATAATTTAAAATTGATTAGTAACGATTTTATTTTCTAGGGTGCACAATCTAGTTTAGGATTTAGTGCCTTGGAATAGGACTTTGTGAGTAAACTTCTCCAAGGCTATTAAATCAACATATGTGTCTGACTAAGGGAGTGGAGAAATCCATTATATAATCGGTAATATCACGAGGCTCCGCTTACACCGGAGTTAAGCATGAGGTCACGTGAGTTTGGTTGAAGGGATATCCCCCCGATACCTTCTTAGAATCATAGATATTTCTGGGGATCTTGCTATTTCCCTTACCTCCGTGAGAGGCAGTGCTTTCAAGGTTTCGGGATTTGCTACCCTACCCATACGGTGGACCTGGCTGACGATTGTTCTCATGTGCATCAGTTATACCATTTGATTAGTTTTTTGAATTAGGTACCACATAGGTTACTTGCAGGGGTTATTCTGGAGGTACCCTGGGTCAGATAAGGGTTAGACAACACACAACCTTTATGGAGGATTACCTCTCTGGGGGGATCTGACCGAATGGTTTTTAAGCCCACGAGGGACCTTATAACCGATTTTGATACCTCTTATCTTTAGCAGGGAGTCTCAGGCCCCTCTTGGGCGAGGCATACCTAATTTAGGGAGGGAGGCCCCTTTCAACTACTTTATCCTATGTGTGTGAACATTAGTCGTTTGATTATTTTTGGTGTGCTCTTTGATTACTAGTTGGCATTAGGATTTGTTTTTTATAACTAGAATCTTAAGTCATCGTGGAGCCAGACCAACTTCCCCATAGGTCTTGCCACATGTTATAGTTACTGCTGCATTTTCAGTCTTTCCCTTCTAAAAGGTGTAGAGTTATTAAATGTGGTACACACACCTCCACTTATCAGACTTGTGATTCTACAAGGATGAGTACTGAACTGCGTCATCAATATACTAGGAGCCCTTTGACTCCCACATCTACCATAGTTAATGGTACCCCTTCGACTCCTGTAACCACAATGGTTGTAGTGTCATAGTCACCTAGTATCACTACTACCCATCCTATAGTGAATACTCAACCTATTGCCAAGAACCCATTTGGGTCTCTTGGTCACTCACTGGGCTATAATGTTCAATCCATCCCGATGGCCTCTAGTCCTTTTTCCTATGGTATGCTGAATTTTACATCACAATTTTTAAACTCCATCCTAGCCGCTGGCCCTAATGCTAGCATTGGACTTGGGGGCACATCTCCTCCTTATACTCCGTTCTCGTTTGGTGGCTCTCAGATCCCTCAAATGACTCCTACTGTAGGAGGAATTCCTTCTTTTAACCCCTTTTGCTCAATTTCTGTCCTTTACACTCACCTCATCAATGTTGATTCCTACCAACATGTTTGGAATGATGAATCCACCTTTATCCTATGGATTCACACTCGGAGGAGGTCAGTTTCACACCTTGGAGAATCCTCAACCCGGAACCACTCCAACTCGGGGCAGTTTTTATAACCCTCATTAGAACATTCCTATCAGAATGATGCCCAAGCAACCCCTTATGAATCAAGCTGGAGGAGAGTCTTACAATCCTGGACAGGGCCATGGTGCTTACCAAAACCCTAGATGGCATGTGATTTCCCAAACACAATTTTTCCAGGGATCTTGGGGCCAGATGTCACAACCCCGTCTCCCTTTTCTGGCCATGCTTAATCTACCATACTTGTCTATGTTGATGAATGAAACTTTGTGTCATGATCCTACATTTCCCCCCATTCCCACCAAGCTTCCTTTGGATATTCCAAAATTAGAAGGCAATAATGGCGAGGATCCTGGTGATCATGTTACCACCTTTCACTTATGGTTCTCTTTGAATTCCCTTAACGATGATTCCATTCAGTTAAGATTATTTCAATGCACCCTCATAGGGGTTGCCACAAAATGGTATATCGAGCTACATAGGGTGGCATACGAGACCTTTAGTTAGATGGTTTTGGTCTTCCTTAACCACTTCCAATTACCAGTTCGTTACGATGTTGGCCTAGAACTTCTATCGACCTTACGCCAAAACAAAGCCACTTATATCTCGGATCACATCTAGGAGTAGCGTAGATGAAAGAGGTTGATCAAGACCTGCATACCCCCATAATTCTTGTTAGGGTGGTTCCTTAAGTCTTTACAACCTCCTATTTTGAAGGATGTTGCAATATACGGGGTTACATTTGAGGAAGAAACAATCTTCAAAGTCCAATAGTTAGATATTATATATGTTCAGTCTGCGATGTTAAACAAGATTCTTCCAGACATACCTAGGTCAAATTATGACCCTAGACAAAATCCCGGACCTCATGCCGATGGCATTGTAGGCTCTGCCAATGTGAAATCCACAGACTCAATGACAAGCCATTTCAAAGAGTTGTCTCTAAACTAGTCTGTAGGAGGGTCAACTTCATCTGTGTATTCCAATCCCACTCAGTTGGTGGATGTACATTCTTTGCAATTGTTGACCAACCCAAATGGTAACCAACAACCAGGCGGGAATAAGAAGAAATGATGTAATAATAATCGTAAGGGTGGGAAGAATAATAATAAACCCAAGGACAATTGTAATAATGAGAGGATGAATAATAATGTTGGTGAGGGAAAGAAAGAAAGGAGTAAGGTGAAATTTCCCTGTAAGTTTTATACAGATGATCACCTTACTCATTTATTCCCCAAACTTGTGGAAGTTGCGAGGCTCTTATCTCTACCGCCCACTGCGTTGACGAATACTTTCCCACATAACTAGAACATGGCCTCGAGCTCCTCAAATGATGGAAATGTGGCCGGCGGGAGTCAAAACCCACCGGCATAAGACAATGATCGTTTGTGCATCAATATGGTCAATTCTCAGGTTAATGTAGCCACCCGGTCTCGTGATTACAGTTCTCCACAAAATGTACCTGGTCTAGAATCTCCTCCTCCTCCAGAGACGCCCTTGCATATCGAAAAACCAAAGCCACCATCTCATATTACGAAAGGAGTACTCAAGCGCTCTACCCACAATATGAATGCTAGAGACACCCAAAATCACTCTATTGTTGAGGACCTAGTTCAAACCCCTTGTGCGATGTCAGCCCTGGAAGTACTCCAGACATGTCCTTCATGGAGGAATGCCTTGTTATATGCGTTAGGAGCTCTAGACCCCAGTGGCTCGAAAGTTATTAAGTTTGACGTTACAGATGTGAAGCCTTGATTGCCTTACCATGTGGCATTCCAAATCCATGTGGGTTACTCAAAGTATACCATCAAGCGTGTGGTCCTTGATGAAGGTGCTACAACATGTGTGATGTCCTTGATTTATTGGAAATCTCTTGTCTCTCTGACTCTCTCTCAGTATCCAACCATGTTGATTGCTTTTGATGTTTGTTCCTTCCACTCTCATGGTATTCTTCATTCCTTTCCAGTACATTTAGGTGGGAAGAAGGTAGAGGTGTATGTCGAAGTGGTTGATGTGCCCCTCGATTATAACCTATTGCTAGGATGTAATTGGACTTATGCTATGAATGTCTTCATATCATTTGTCTTCTGCACTCTTTGTTTTCTTGACGATGGGAGGATCATGGTGATATAATGTTTATCCTTTGCGTATAATAGCACCAGTGCATCTGTTGGACCTTCGATCCCTATGATTGACAATTCTCAGTCGACAACTAAGAATATCGGTGTCAGAATGTATTCATCGCTTATGGGTACCTTCAACTTCGTGGCACTAATTCACCCTATTTACGCCATGTCCAGTAGGCCCATTTCATTGGAGAGTTCCACTCCTTTCCAAACTTCCTATTTTAACAATCCTTGGAGCCTACCTTCCTTGACTGCGTCTTGTGAAGGTTAGTCACATGATGGAATGACCATGCCACTATTAGCAGTGGAGATAGCATATCAAGATGTTTTTGACTCTTCCACCGATCTTGATCCTATTACCTCACAAATGGATGAGGAGGATCCTGTTCTTAAGCTCGTGTGGGCCACTTCATCATCTTATTCACATGAATACCTTGATGATAATTTTCCCTTGGATGAAGTTATCATTGAGGCCATGAATGGTTCTGACAAACCTTGGGATGATATGCATCATCGCTCTTATTTATCCCAGAGCTTGCTAGAATCGAACAAGATGAATTCCGATATACTCTAAATGATATAGTCAGTCACCTCATAGTTTCGCTTGATAGGCACAACATTTATGCTGAAGGAAATATGGCAATTATCTCTCCTACTGGCGCGATCAATATCTCTTGTACCCCTGCCAAGATTGAAAATGTACACATCAGTGCAGATTGTTCACCAAAATAAATCTCGATCTACACTAGGCTCTTCAAGGAATACTGAGATGTATTTGCTTGGTCATATGAAGAGATGCCAGGAATCAACCCTCGAATTGTCGAACATGAGATTAAAACTTACCCGGTTTCTAATCTTGTTCGAAAACATCCTAGGGTTGTCAATCCCCAGAAGGCCCCTACTATTAAGGCAGAGGTAGAGAAACTTCTTAATGTTGGATTTATCTACCTGGTTCCCTTGACTAAATGGGTATCCAACCCCATTCCTATAAATAAGAAGCAAGGAACCATCTGTGTATGCATGGACTTTCATGACCTAAACAAAGACTATCCTAAAGACAACTTCTCGACACCTTTCCTCGATCAAATTCTCGATGAGTGTGTAGGAAGCAAAGTTTTTTATTTCATGGATGGATTTTTCAGGGTATAATCAAATTACAATTAAACCTAAGGATCATCATAATACAAAATTTATTTGTCCTTGGGGTACTTTCGCATACCGGAAGATACCTTTCGGCCTTAAAAACGCCATAGAAACCTTCCAACGTGCTATGACCTTCGCATTTCACGATCTTAAGCATATAGTCTAAGATTATCCTGATGATCTTGCTACTGACTCTCGTAAGAGAGTGGATCACCCTAAGAACCTTCGGCTAGTTTTTGAAATATGTCGTCATTATAGAATTCGATTAAACCCTCATAAATGCATCTTTTGCGTTAGGTCCGGACGTCTTCAAGGATTTTTTGTCTCTGAGACTAGGATCATGGTAGATCCATTAAAGGTTGAGGCAATACTTCGATTGCCTCCCCTAGGAACTATTCAACAACTTCAAGGTTTACAAGGGAAAGATAACTTTTTACGTCAGTTTATAGTAAAATATGCCAATATTAATAAGGGTTTCACACGTCTTTTGAAGAAGGACACCCCTTTTATCTAGGATGAGCGAGCCCAGGAATCCTTCGATGCTTTGAATAAAACCTTGGTATCAATGCCTCTGTTGAAGTCTCTGAACTACAGTAGATATTAATTGCTTTATGTCATTGCGTTCGAAGAGATGATCGATATGGTTTTGGTTTAGGAGGATGATGAGCTCCACAAGCACATCATCTACTATCTTAGTCGAAACCTAGTTGGTCCTGAGCTCAAATATTCTCATGTCAAAACGCTAGCTTTGGTTGCCATCCATGCAGTCCAATGATTATGCCATTATATATTGCTTTGCAAAACTACTATGGTTTTCAATGTCAATCCATTTCAATACATCCTTACTAGGCATATCATAGGGGGAAAAAATATAATAAATGGATTGTCATTTTACAAGAATTTGATCTCGATTTCGCTTTTGTAAAATCCAAGAAATCACTAGTCTTTGTAGAGTTAATATTTGACTTCCCACGATTGGATGAGGATGTTATTCATGTGGATTCTTTTATTAATGAACACACTTTCCTTGTCTCATCGTCTGAACCCTGGTATGGAGACATTGTTCTCTATCTTCAAACCTTGAGGTTTCCTCAGCATCTCTTGTGAGATTATCGATGATGTGTACGATACCAAGATAAGAATTACCTTATCATCGGTGATACTCTGTATTTCCAAGGAATAGACAATATCCTACATCTTTGTTTAACTCACGAAGACGTCGAGTGAGTTTTAAATGATTTCCATGGTGGGGCTTGCGGTGGTCATCTATCCGGGCTTGTGACAACCCAAACAATTTTGTGAGCTGGTTACTTCTGGACATTTGTCTTTAAAGATTACATTGAAGCAATTAAGAAGTGTCACCCCTACTAGGTTTTCACTCGAAAAATTCTTTCGCATCCAACCCCTCTCCATCCAGTCATTGCAGTCGATCCCTTCACCAAGTGGGGCATGGACTTTGTCGATTGTAACCCAAATTCGGCTGGGGGGAATCAGCACATTATCATGGCCATAGAATAATTTACTAAGTGGGCCAAGGCCATTCCTACAATTAAGTTCGACGAGAATACTGTTGCCTTCTTCGTATTCAATCAAATTATCGCCAGGTTCAGAATCCCGAGTGAGATTGTCACTGATCATGGCAGTCACTTTCAGAATGAAATGATAGAAGAGATAGTATCCAAGATGGGGTTTAAGCATGGTCATTATTCCCCTTACTATCCCTACAAAAATGGATAGGTAGAGGCCATCAACAAGTCTCTCAAAACCATTTTGCAGAGAACCATCAGCCATAACAAATCTGACTGACATATTATGCTATATCCTGCACTTTGGGCATACCAAAACTTGGTCAAGACTACCACTGTATTTTCTCATTTCCAATTAGTACATAGTCTGGATTTGATCTTACCTATTGAATGAAAAATCCCTTCTCTTATATTGGTAGTCATGCTCCTCCCTGACACTTGCGATCTCGAGGGACACCTCATACACCTAGAGAGCCTTGACAAGCATCGTTGAGATGCCTCTATGGCTATAGAAGCAAATAAAAGATGTGTCAAGGTCCAATGCGATAAGTTTGTCTATCCTCAGTTGTATGCTAAGGGTGACTTGGTCCTTTTATATGATCAAGCCAATTAACCGCTGGGGGCAGGCAAGTTCAAACCCTTGTGGCATGGTCCCTATATCGTGTGACATGTCTTAGAAAAAGGAGCGTATGAATTAGAAGATTATGAAGGGAACGTGTTGGACGAGCCCAAGAACGGGCTCTACCTAAAAAGATATTATGCTTGAGCCTCAAGCTTGGGCATAACTCTTTGTATACTAATGTAATTTAGTGTATATATATTTTCCCCTTACTTTTGTCCTCAACTTGCTTATCAAGTTTTCCCTTGGTTGGAAGATGTCAATGTAGTCTTTGGTCTACTTAGGATTTGTAGACGGAGCCATTTGTCATACACAGAACTTGGCTTCCGCCACTTGGGTGGTTTACTCACCCAAGGGTTAACTGGTGTCTTCAGGTGGCATATGCCTAGGTCCATCCATGAATAATGTGGCATAATATAGCGTCATTATAAAAATTTTGCACGATTCCATTTCACATGGTATTCACTCTTTTGAGGTTCTCCTAGATTCCCAATTAGTAGTATGTCAGCTAAACGAGAGTTACCATGTGTGCGACCCTACGTTAAACTGACGATTCCTACGGGTACGCCTTTTAGAATGACAATTTGATTTTATTACTTATCATCACATACCTAGGAGTTCTAATTATGTATCCGATGCTTATGGTAATTTTGTTTTAGCTTGGAATTTGTCACATAACTAAATCAAAGAAAAAATTCTCATCAATGTACACATTGTAATATAAGTAAAGCCGAAGAACCATGTTTTATATATATTTCAAAAGTTATGATGTTTATAGTACAAAATTGGGGCCAACACCCTCAATACACATATACAACCGATAATACAAAATCCATGACATCTATGCCCGTGGCACCGAATGTGTGTCATAATAACAAACTACGATGTTTGTGAGACGTTGAAAGAGTCGAACCCAAGCTCTGGGCATGCTAAACACCTGCCGCTGCATAGCCTCTAATAGATCCTCTACTTGAACCATTATAATCCTGTGTGTCAAACGAGATAGGTTTCCCTGTACGTTTTAAAGGAGTCTCTTTGCTTCTCCTCTCGCTGCCTCATCTCCCTAGTGCCTTCGATGATGTCGTGGAATCCTGTCTGACTGTCGCAGACCTACTTTTGCATCACATACGTGTCTAGTTAGTACTTAAACATCATCCAAAAATATTTTTTTTTTCTATACAAAAATACAAAAAATGAAATATTTAAAATTTTTGACATACCTATGTCCCCGTAGGAGGTCCCTAGTGGAAATGGCATGTCAGGGTCCTGTATGAAGTTGATCCCTGCATAGGGGTAGTCATCCAGAGAAATGACTTGTCATCTCCACCAATAAAAGAAATCATCATTGTAGGGTATTGGCACCCTATCTCCCCCCTACCATCTCATCACCTCGGTCCACCATGCCATGGTTGGATCATGAGGTCCTTGAGGAATGACCTCAACTCTAGGTCCCAAACCTAGAACCTGATCAAAGAAAAATCTACACAAGATGGAAGCAAACCCGAAGTGACTCTTATCACCCTGTTTGCATTCTGTCAACTGGCTCTTCATATTAGCGAGTAGCGAGGTGCACCAATCATACACTGTGGGTCTCAAACACTCTACAGAGTAGAACATAATCATCCTCGATGGTTGGTGCAATGAAGTCGATCCTGTGATCAGGGTCAAAATGAGGAAAACAATATTGAGGCTTAGATTGTTTATCACTCGAATGGGGATTTGACCCCTGACCTTCTTGGTCCCTGCTATATAGTGAACGTCTATGTAATTTTATATATTCATATCGCTCCCAACTCCTCAATCCTTGAGGTTCACCACCTCACCTCGACGCAACAACCCCGTCAAGAAATATATATCCTCGACTTCAATCCTTAATGGTTTCCCATCCAGGTTGAAGCTCTCACTTTCTGGGTCCCATTAATCCATGAGCAACTGTAGTAACCTCACTTTGGCCCTCATCCCTATGAGTACCCAAAACGGGTACAACCTACATCTTTTCAAAGCCATTTGGGCCCTTGGATCTCTTTCCAATACATCATCTACCTCCTTATGTTCCCTCTCCCTCCATTCTAGCACCATCCTTCTAGAGAAACATCACATTTCAAGTTAGCAACCATAAAAAAATTTGTTTACGGACATATACGTGGGCTGCAACATTCATAGTCGCATATAGGGATGAGTATACGTAGGCTGTATTTTAGAAAATCATGTATAATCGCGTGTATACGTGACCTGATGAATGGTAGCCTACGTACACCTAAACTTTTGATTTGCGCCCTAGATAACTTAAAAATCTAAAATACAAAATGTAATCCATTATAAAGAAAGAGGAGGGGAAGAGGAATTACCTGGTCCATATGGTCGTTGATTTCATCACTCATATCTCCCGTAATCCCCAGTTGAAGATTAGAGTAATTTGGTCCAAAATTCACTATTTGGGTAAAAAAGTCAAATGACATAGTAAAATTTGATTTTAATTACTATTTATAGCAATTTTTACCCACTTTGCATAGTTTCAGATCGTATTTTTTCCTAACGGACTAATACAATAATGGGTTGAGTTGGTTTTTGTATTTTTCACCAGGGATTCTTGTTGTTTTTAGTGTTATGACGACCGTTCGTAACTACGGACGGGTATTTTTGCTACCCAGCATATAGGATAGGTATCCATTCCATCATGCACACTTGCATTGTCCTATAAATGTCACTCATATGCCTTAGGTATGAACCCATGTTTTAGCGACATACAGCTCTCCATCTACTATAAGTCATGTCGTTATCAAATGGTAGAGACTTACCAAACATGGGTACCCCAGTTAGATCCTCTGCTTCATTTGGTGCCCATGCAGATATTGTTTCCATGAGACTGGGAGTCCCTTCTAGCTAATACATGTCTTTATGTTGAACCTCATTTCTCACTCATAAATGTGTTGACCTATACCTAGAGGACTCCCAAGCGAGTTCGATTTAAGCTCTTTTCTGACTCGTTTTCAAAAAGCGAAAAGATTGTCGAGTGAAATTGTCTCTTTCACACTCGTAAATCGGATTTGAAAGGACGTCTGTTTGGTACAAGTTTATCCCTTTTTCAAACCAAGTAGACTAAGATTATGGAGGACATTTTTTGGCATTAAGTTGTGATTGCATCTCATGCCCTTGCTTGTAGTATTAAGCCTATTGTCGGTTCTCGCTTTGCATTATAAACTGTTTTCCTCAATAGTTTTTCATCCTCAACCAAACAGAGCCTCATTTATATCCTTCGCAATTTTACACCCTATACCCATGAGGGAACATTCCCCCGAGTGTCCATTTCCCGCATGCACCTCCTTGCATTGAGCATAGGTATGTTCCACTAATGGAACTAGTTTTTCTTACTTGCGACACTCGTTTCCTCAGCTATATCACAACATTCATTTGACTATGAAAAAACAAAAAAAGATGGGTGGGAAGGGAGTATTATCTTATTTTGGCAACATTCATGTCACCTTTGAACAAAGATTTTTTTTTTGAGTCCACTTGTCATCATAATTTTTGGTTTAGCATGGCCTTAGGAAGTTGAGATAATTATAGAGAGTTTAATCTTTCGACTTGTTACTCTTTCATTCCCTATGGATGGTTTGATTGATGCCTCCTTCATCTCATGGTTTCATCATTGAGTCTATGCTACCAGAGTCTTCCATATGTCTCATGTTCTTGTTTAAAGGATGTATATCAACCTATGTCGGTCATTCCTCATAACTCTTGACTTTACATGTCATCCATACCCTCATTTTGTGTCAGAATAACATGAAGTTGTAGTCCTATTGTGCACCCTCGTCCTACTTTCCTCATTGGTAGGTAACCTTGAACCTAGCAGTCGCCATTTCATCATTGGTCGTTGACTGGGTGGTTTCCCTTGTGTTCGATGGCAATACATCTATTCACACATTGGGATTTGTGTAGTCTCATGGATGCCATTAGCCTTATTGGTGGTTTCCTCTCCTTTGTCAGTAGTTTTCCTCATTGGAGGCTATTCAGAGGGCCTTTTTTGTGTACTTCTTGCACTTGGCACATGCAAAAGACACATAGGGTTGTTGGTTCGTGAACATGTTCTTCATCCAATTTCCTCCAAATCATCAAGCTCCTTTGTACCTCGTGATAAATGATGAGAGATGCCTTAATTCTCTCCTTTCAGCGGGTCTCCGTCCATCGACTTCATCTCATCTATTCTGGAAACGAGACCTAGAGTCTTATGAGTACCTAGAGTCTTGTAATCATTAGTGGCAGGTTCTCTTGCCATCGACAGTTGGGAATACACCAATGTATCCTGATCGATGGATTCTTCAAGTGTTCGACCCTGACTCCTTTATTCACACTTGTAATAATTTACTAGGTGCCTTCATACCTAATTTCATCATCTGTAGGTTGTCTCGCATTTTTTAACGATATACCTCAATGACTGGTAATCAAATGAAGTCTCATTGTGTTCTAACTCAACTCCTTTATCAATGATGTAGACTTTCACCTTTGGATATTGTGTAGAAGAATTGAAGCCATCAATTTGTAGCCACAAATTTCCTAAGTTGTTACTTCCTTTTCATTGGACCATTACCTGTGTGACTTCAGTGATCATGGGAGATAAGATTGTACTCCATTGTATACAAATATCTTCAAATTGATTTTGAGACTGGTGTTACTGGGCCTTGTTCGTGACCATGACAACCTTTGGCATGTAACCACATTTGTATTTTCCTATTCATGGCCATGGACAGTTGTTTGGTATATTTTCACATGGATCTATAGTGTAATTCAAATTGGCAGCCATGTGTGCAAATTCAGTACAGATTGTAATGAGAAACTAGTTCTTCCAGCTAGGTCCCCATTACTCAACTTCTGGGTTTTTATAATTTGTTTCGGCCATCACATATACTCCTATGACCTCACACATAAGGGGGCATTTGTTATAGAAATATTTTCCTCACCCCATGCAATCTTGCATAGACGGCCTTTTTCCATTTCCCTATGTAGACTTGAAGTCCCTTTTTGAAAATTCCATAGCTAAAAATATAATTTTTTCACATATACGCACCTTGCCTACTATGAAACATGAATATATGTAGGTTGCACCACTACAACCTGCGTACATCAAGAAATGTGCCCAAAATTGAAAAATAGTGTAGGGTTTCCATGTTAAGTCACAAGATCAATGATCCTTGGCCTCCCATATATTGGAAATGTTCTGACTAGACCCTTCAATTCCATTTGAAGG
This sequence comes from Picea mariana, assembly GCA_032191745.1. NCBI lineage: Eukaryota > Viridiplantae > Streptophyta > Pinopsida > Pinales > Pinaceae > Picea > Picea mariana. Next base: position 25,411 of record JASDQU011104812.1, read on the forward strand.
CTATAAAAGGGACAAATACGAGTTATGGAAAAAGGAGAAAGAATTCAACTTTGAGAGAAAAGTTACTCTGGAGAAATTATTCACTTCACATTGAGTTTGCATCCCTTTGTCCTTTAATTTTGAACACATTGTTCAACCCCCAATCTCTTCCCTTACTGATTCAGAACTTCATTTTCTCTCTTATATGATCTTGCCTTTGGTGGAGGATTGAAGTGTTGGAGGCCCAACTGGAAGGAACTTAGTTTCTTGGCTCCGAACAGTGTCGACACATAAGTTTGTAACTCAATCACTTTTGCTGATTATATATTAATATAAATACTCTTTTCTCGTCCAATTAATATCTTTCAAATATTTGAATTATTATTCCATGGGCTTATTTGTTATGAATGTTGATGGATTATGCTATTGAATGTGCTATCATATATCATCACCATATGCTTGTGTTTCTTGGTTTTTGAGGACTAGTTGTAGGTGTATTTGTAACAACCCTCCTGGCTAAGGACATCTACTCAGTCAACTGGTGAATTTTTTTTTTTTTTTTTTAAGTGTGTGCGCGTGTGTAGAAGAAATAACCCCCTCGACTCTAAGTCAACACTCGAACCGACAGGACGCAAGTAAGACGAACACAATCAGGACGACCCGACATATCATAGCGACAATAAGAAGCAAACGCCCCCGAACAGGAGGCGGGCAACTAATGGCTGTAGGCAGAGACAGACACCAGGGGTTAGGCATAGTACTGTCACAGAAAGAACGAATCCATTAGTAGAGTCGAAGTAGTGGAACTGTGCCTTTAAATAGCCCGAGACTACTGATACGGCTCAGAATGTGTCGCAAGAGTGGAACTGTGCCTTTAAACAACCCGAGACTCTTGATACGGCACTGGATTCCTTCCACCGGATTACACACAGACATACATACTAAGCTGCAAGAGGAGTCTAACTCCCGCCCGACACGGCAGACTCCACAATAAAAACCACCAAGTACTTACAAGACCAGGGACAACAAGAAGCACGACGCAAAGCGTTTCTCTAATAATGGCCATAATGAGCAACGACATCCACACCCCAAAGGTAAACCCCCGATGTTACATTCTCCTCATCAACTTGCCCTTCCTACCCATTTATTACCAGACATTCTAATAATCTAACACCATAGCAATGCAAATTAGACATGTCATCAAAACTTCAATTAAACGAAGATCATCCTTGCAATTTAAACTCCATCATGAATATTTCAAGTAAGCAATTATTAATATTGCGATTGGCCTCATTATTAACCTGCTAAGTAAAACAATTATTAATCTTGCAATTTAACTAGTGTTACCATGACAACTAAGCAAATATTAATATTGCAGTGAAGCATTTATCTTTAGCACTTTCAAGTAACCACATTATCCCTGCAATTTAACCAAGTACCAACGTAGCACTTTAAACCCATATTAATGTTGCGAAACAACCCTATCATTGCCCTGGCAGATTAACAACCTTATTATTGCAAAATAAACTATTAGTACCAAGGCAATAAACAACTATTTATTTTGCGAATCAACACATTATTGCCCCGGCAAATTAACATTCCTACTATTGCAAATTAAATGAGTAAACCGAGGCAATAAGACAAATACTAATTTTGTGAATTAAACCATTACTACTATTGCCATTTGAACAATATTACCAGGCAAATAAGAAATCATTAAAATGGTGGTCCCACAATATTAATATTACTAATTAATATCAATGCGCTCAATTTAAACAATATGACATTGCCGACAACATGGGTACTTAATGCACATTAACAATTATTAATAATTCAATTCAACCACATTATTAACATCGCAATTTAAACAATTATCATTCTTGTAATTTATCAAGTGTTACCACGGCAATTAAGTAAATTAAACCATCATGTTACATTTGCCTAGCTATACCATTACAATATTAAAAGGAGAAGGGTTTAAATGGCATTATTTTTAAAAGGAGCCCTAAATAAAGAATTTAAAATGCCGCTTCTAACAATATCAATTTTAAAAGGACAAGTGGCCTCATAAATAAATAACAGCAAGTATACCAGTAGCTTTTTGAAATGGACATTGCCATCACCTATTTAAATATGGAAAAATGTAAGGACAACTACACTAAAATATCAATAATTTAAGGAGGACTTTATGAAAAGGGCAAGGGTAAAAACGTTAAAAATGATGGTAATTAAAAATCATAATAATTCGATTCGTGTTCTTCATTAACCTCGCAATTAAAAACAAATATTTTTATTACAAAATAACCCAGTATTCCATTGCAAATTAAGCAAATATTCCATTAAATAATTATATCCCCAACAACCAAGGGGGAAGGTTAACCAACAATTACCACCTGTGAGTAAATTAACCAATTCACAATAATAAATCATCATCCTTAGCATGACAGAAATTAGGGTTGACCATAAAAGCAATACACTTATTCCCAAGAATCAATACGCAAGCATCTTAATCATTTTAGGCTTATCATTAGGGTTCGATGTCACGCCTTAGCAACAGGATTATTTAAGGCCTGAATATACTTCTTAATCGATTTGATAAAACAAGTTCTTATCGTACAACCAAATTGACTAAGTAATACTAATCTTCAGATTTTTATAAAAGAAATAAAGTTACTCAGTGGGATGGTAGGGTTAATGAATCAACGATTTGACAAAACGAGGCAATGACTGGCTGGCGGCAATTGACAGCAAAAATTTTCCTGTAGAGTTAAGAAGATGCTAAAATTTACCTGCTACCAAAATGTTAAAGAAATTATGATAAATTACTGGCTGGCGGCGATAATGTTAAAATGACTGGCTGGTGGCAATAATGACTGGCTGGCGGCAATAATGTTAAAATAAATTATTCGCTGCTACCAAAAGAATTTACCTCAACTAAATCGTAATAAAATCTTTTTGAGGAAACTGGATTCCCTTCACACGCAGTCAAGGTTAAAAGGGGTTATAATTTCATAAATGATAATAGGAATAATTTCGTTTAAGAAAACGTGATTCCTTTCGTGTCCTTCAAATGTCTTTGTATTGACTCAAGCATGAACCTTTAATTTTATATATTCCGGCACCGAAGTACAGGACGATATGAGGCACATTTATGGGACAAGAGCTGCTGGAACGAGACAACATACTAAAGGCAGACAAGGTAGTGATAATAATTTTCAACTGTTTGCCCACTCCATAGATCTAGGGTTTGATACCCAGTTTAAAGGCCGCGTATTTAATCCATGAGTAAAATGAACGAACCATATTCAGGAAGGACATTATAACTATTAACTACACTTAAATTGCCGATGGTTAAACAATAACAGCGTATTTAAAAAGGGAGAATAGGTAGATTCACATCTGACCTTATGCATTTCGGTGGCAACAACATTAGCCTATTGAGAAAGCCATATATTATTCTAACTTTACAATAACTCATTTACCCTGGCGTAATGAAGGATTGCCACAGGAATGGTCTCGGAATCTGGCAGTGTGGTTATTCGGCAGTAACCACAGGAGGGCACGGAATTTAAATATCGGCGACGGAATATAACACGCCCAGAAATGAAGAAATGATACATATCAGCGACGGAGTATACAAGCCCAGCAATAAAAGAATGATCCCAATACACATATAAAATTGCCCTGCACACTGTATACACGCCCAGCAACAAACGAATAAACCCTATATGAGTGTAAAATGCCCAACACCTTGTATGCATGCCCAGATATGAAAAGAGTAATCCTTACACCATTATAGTATGCCCAACACACAGTATACACACCCAGCAATGAAACGAATAATCCCTACACAATTGTAAAATGCCCAACACCCTGTATGCATGCCCAGAAATGAAAAGAATAATCCTTACACCATTATAGTATGCCCAACACACAGTATACACACCCAGCAATGAAACGAATAATCCCTACACAATTGTAAAATGCCCCACACACTGTATACACGCCCAGCAATGAAACGAATGAACCCTACTGCCCCTAACGCCCATTGTAAAACGAGAATCCCATGGAGAGAAATGATGCCCCAACAAGAAAACGAAGACCACTGGAAATCGCCCACTTTATAAAATGAAACCCCCACAGAGAATAATGTGCCCAAGGTACAAAAACGAAACCCACTGGGAGAAAGAGCAACGCCCCAGAAACATCAACACCAGCCATAATATAAAAATTTCTTTTCTCAGCTATTATAACAGTGGTAAATACTTTATTTACGAGGTGGGTAGCAGCAGTAAGCAGTAAGGGTTCATGGACATGCCAATATCCATTAAGCTACAGTCCACATACACATTTTACACTATATCCATTAGCTACAAGCTGCATAAGGCCATTAACTACAGTTTAGAAATATACATAGCAAGATAGAAAACCAGAGATTTACATACCTGGGTCCTTAACGCCTTCAGCAATGTTTCTGGTGCTCCTGCCGCTCCTGCTCCAAGCTGCTCCTGCTCCTGCTTGCCGACCTCAATGAGCTCACCGGTATCTCCCAGCCAAACGCTAGGGGTACTCTTCTTCCCCCTCAGCCCCCCGA
>JASDQU011104814.1:1142-13496 GCA_032191745.1 Picea mariana
TATGGTGGAATTTATTGTTTTTCCTTCTGAAAAGAAAATGTGTATATATGAATATTCATAATTACTTAACTAAACTACAATTGTCTAAAAAACATTGTTGAGCTAGATAATTGTAATTAATGGATTTTTCAAACATTTGATTGGGTTATTATCTTTTATACAATGAATAGTGTTGTTGAATGGATTGGATGCATACAGAAATTACTATAGAGGTGATAGTTATTGTTATTAGTACATGCACAAAACTTGTATGTACTAGCTACACATTCATTTCTTGCACATGTACACTAGTATGTATGAGTTTTCTTGGCTTACCTACTGATAATGCTGGTTATTGGATATGAATGTGTGAACCATGTGTCTTTCCCTTGTGTCTTAAAATACTCTAACTTCTTGATGAAGTTTGCTGAAGGGTGGGTGTATGTAACAACCCTAGTTAAATAATTAATTGTCATAGTTAAATAAATGTTTAAAGTATATTAAGTTTAATTAATTAATTAATTAATTGTCCTGAATTATTAATTTTTTAATGTATATTAATTAATTAATTAACTCATTAAATATTTGGGTAATGAACTTAAGTTTACTAAATTTTAATTTATTAAATGAAAACTTAACATATTGAATGATGGAACCATTAAGGAGAAGGGGATAAGGTGGTTGGAATTGAATGGAGGGATAAGGTGGGTGAGTCTTAATGAAAGGAGGAAGGCGATGAATGAGGAAAAAAAGGAAAAGGAGGATATGAGGGGAAAAACACTTGGGAGAAGGGAAATTTTTGGGGAGGGGAGCATTATTTTCATATGGGAGACTCTATTGGGCATTTTTACTTCTGGGGATATTGAGAGATTGTATTACTGGTTTCTGGCTAGAGAATCTTGTTGTAGGACTAAGATAGGGGACACCTGTTGTTTGGAGTTTTGGGCTCGGGGGCGACGAATACTTATGGAATCCTGGAGCTAGGGAGTCAAATAGGCTCTATTCCTAGCTGGCTGGGAGGTTAGATGGTTTTGGGAAGAGTATCATGAAGAGTTGGAGGATGACAACAGTAGCATCAGCTAGAGGTATGCATTTTCGTTATTCTGCTATGATATGTAATTTATTATGATCTGCTCATAAATTTTAACTATGCTAAATGGTTATATGTTGGTTATGAATTTTTATATGCTGACTAAGGAATTGTAAAGATGTTAGGGAAGCACTTCTCTTATTACTTTTTTTTTAATAAGGCTCTTTTGGAAGAGACCTTACAAGAACTACCTCAGGGTTGATTGTTACAAGTGGCAAATCAAGAATTTGGCCATTGGCAGCCCCTGAAAATCATGGATTTGGAAAGCTACGAAAATTCCCAAGGGAGGGAATAAGACCTAGGCAGAAACGATTTTTGATATATGGCATATGCAAAGAGGTAAGACGCTTCCTATTATGTTGGGAAAAATATTTGATCTCTTATTGTTATGAACAGTGATTTTTGAGTGTGAGGCAAGGGGAAGTTACCGAGACAAAGGAATAATGCCGAGGTAGAGGTCTGAGTTTGCCTTCATGAATTCATGGTCAAGCTAGGGGGTGAATGGAACAAGTGACTTTGGTTGTTCCATTCTAAGGTTGGGAGGAATGTGGTTGCTCCTTTTGTTTTTCAGCGAACCAGTTTAGATATGTCTCTCTAATCTCTTATGTCTATAGATATTTATCTTGTTTTAGAATGATGATTAGAATGCATATACATATTCAGATTCAAGTAGTATTTAACTATGAAAGTGCTAAACATAAATTCTAGGAACATACAAACATATAGGTGTATGCCTATTTTGTGGATTGAAATATGCACAGCTATACAAACAACTAAGGGATGTTTGATTGTTGCTATAGATATCCAAGTAGGTCCAGAAAGAATTTAGAATAGAATTTCATATGTGAATACATATTTATGCCGATGCAGAGTTTTTTGAGTTATATAAAATTCTATATATAGAAAATTAATTATTGAATCTTGCATACCTTGAAATTTGAGTCTTTCCATTAAAATTGAATATATACTCAGAGTAAATAGTTACAGTCTTATTTCATTTCAGTAACATAGAAACAAAGGATTGGTAATGTAAATATATCATGTATGTTCCATAATTCCAAATTTCAGACTAGTAATTAAATGAGTATGAAAGTTCAACAAAAACATTGTGTTCCATAATAAATTAATAGTGGAATCCATATCAAGTGTGGGGTTTTCCCCCTTTGATACCCCTTATGAATTTAAAATACAAATAAATAGTTGATAGGAATTTGGCATGGGAATTAATACAATTATCCTAGAGGACACCTGTATCTCTAGAGTAAAAACCTCGATGGTTATTTTCGCTTTGAAGGCCATAAGGTGGAACTAGAGTACCTTTTGAGTGAGACCCTCGTAATTGTCCAATCCTCCGAGAAATACCTCACTTAAAGAGAAGATTCAAGATGTATCAAAGTTATGGAAACATAACAACAACAACGAATATAAATGGAAGTAAATAACAATGAAAGAGTAATGGTCAAAACGTTTTTTTTATGCAACCAAAATAAATTAAATATGAACAATCACTTATCTTGAAAATACTGGGGTTCCTTGCCTCATTATTTTCATCGAGTGAATAATCCTTCACCAAAGGGGACGAGTGGGTTACGAATTCACTGGTGGGTACCCTTGCCACATAAACAAGGGTCCCATCATTAGTTATTGTAAACAAACATATACTAAACCAAATACTAAGGATGAAATAAAAACATTTAGCATGTTGTAAATACTTGCCAGCTACTTATTTACATAATCCAGGATGATAAAGTATACATAGTATAAATCATTTCTCACAGAATTGTCCATTTCAGAGCCCGCTAGAGTTGTAAGTTACGGGTCTAGTTTTATAATAAAGGATTACAAAAAATCAAAACATGATAGACATAGTCAAATTCTGAGTACGATTAATACTATCCTTTTACGAGAATAGAGTAAGGATTGACAAGCACAAGAGAAAATCTCAGACCAATGCATTTGAACAAATTGCATAAGCCAAGTGTAAGGAAACAATGCTTTCGAACAACTCCTATGAAATAAATTTAAAACTAGAATTTTCAATCCATAGTGAGAGTCAAATGACCACAATAACTTCCTGTAGAAGATGATGCATGCAACGATAACTTATCACAAAGTCCACACAACAAACAAAACCCCGAGAAATAGTGTTCAACCCTACAACCAATAATTGTGGGGAAAGTAATTTGGTCACAAGTTCTGGATGTATAACTTCAAGCCCAAGGACTTCAGCATAGGGTTAGAATTTTAGGACAATCATACACGAACCAGGAATACCAAACAGACTACGGTAAGGGAAATCAATTGCATAGAATGATATAACCACGGCTGTTATAGTTGACTCTTTACCCATGACAGACCTTACGATACAGATTCATATGGGATGGAGGTTAGATACCCTCACAGAGCAAGTCCACAGTTAGGCCCAAAGGTACAAACACCAAACAAAAATACTGAGAGGTGCCTCATTACAAACTATTCAGGAATGGCTTACAAGTAATAAAACCCTATAGCAGTGAATGGTTGTCCTCACAGTTTAGATGAGACCACCAACCACTATGAGATAGGGTTCGACTTTGTCATACAGAACTAGGATAATGGTACTCCGGAAGCTTAAGAGCAGAGAGAAAAAATACATATCTTAATGAAATAGTTACAGAGACCATCCCAAACCCTTTTCACGACTGACCTTTCCCAAAAACCTACTATAACTCGACAAGAAAGGTTGGCACCACTTACCTGGTAAAGTAGTGATAGTTGGGCAAGTAACGTCTCATGTTTACATCAGAAAGGAGACCTCCTCCTTGTCCGGGCTACACACCGAGTGTAGTTGCAGAATTATCACAGAAGTTATTTGTTTCCAAAGTTACACATACAACGCAAGAGAAGATTGATCAATAGCATCGGGAAAACCCATTTTCTGATGGATTAATGGTAAGAGTTGCACATTGTACGAAGACCATGTGAAATTTGAACGATGGGCCAAAGGAGTACGCTACATGAGATAATTCAATGTTGTAGACAGAGCTATAACTCTGCGGTTCTTGTCAACATTTATGGTGAAAGGATGATAGTCCATTTAGGGTTAAGGTCTAGTCTTTCAGGACGTCCATGTTTCACATCTTGTCTCCTACCTATTGGATCATTGATCCCTACACCAAATTCAATTACCATGAAATCATTAAATCAACTAAGAACAAGTAGTGTGTGCCAACTGTGAACCTTAACCACCTGAGCTTTAGTGCCATGTGCACCGAGGTCATATAATTAAAGACTAGGTGTAATAGGGTCACTTCCCGCTTGCAAACTAGAGTGGGCCTACATTAGCAAATGATCGTCGTGGTTACACATTAAAAACACTAAGCTCATTGGTATGTCGTATGAATTAACTTGGGTGGAACGGAAGTTTCTAAAGAATACACATGTTATATAATCGTTCTATGCAAATGAAATAGAAACTCTAAGATGCATATATTTATATAGTCGTGTTATGCCAACAGAAGGGGATTATCAAGCTATATATATATTTGTATATATGATTGTGTATACAAGTAGCTTTAAGTCCCAAGTGAAGTACTTGTTAGTTAATAGGGTACTAATTCACCCTGTTGTTATGAATAAAGTTGAGTTATCCATGGATAAATGCTTATACGTAACTTGCACCTATGACGAGGATTAGTATGTGTAACTTATGTGGTATAGTTAATGAATGCCTGAAAGGTTGGAATGACAAATGATCAATTCTAAGAATCCGTATAAAAAAAAAAATTAATTGGTAAATTTGGGGAACATTAAATATGGTATTAGAGCAAAGGTTACAACACTTGGACCTTGAAAAGGGCCAAAGTATTTACTTAGCACTTTTTTTTTAATTATGATTATGAAAAAACTAACAAAAAAAATTGTTGTTACAAACAAAAAACCCCTTTATGTTTTTTGTTAATCATGGCAACTTAGGATGACGCATAAATCAGACTTAAGGGAAATCCTCCACAAAGACGTCATGAAGATCCATGATAGAATAGTGACGGACGCTCACCTATGGAAGTTCTAGAAAAAATGAGAAATCTCATTTTTGAGCTATAAGTTTTCAAATATGACAACGAGAAACTGAAAGAAGGTAGAGCAGGAACAACAGGAAATAAATGAGGCCCTTCTACATAGTATAGTGACAAACAAAATCCAAAATAATGATGACCATGAGGAAGAGTTCAGTAGAAGGGCCTCCAAGAACTCTGGTCCTAAAGCAAAAAAATGGGACAACTCATCTGAGGGTACACATTCAACTGAAGATAAAAAAAAATTAGACAGAAAAAGAAAACAGGTAGATCACCTTAAGGGAGAATTTAAGAAAATCAAACCCGCTACCTTTGATGGGGAATCCTAAATAGGCGAGGAAGATGAGGCATGGTTACTAGACATGAAGAATTATTTCCAGATATATAATTATTCCAAAAATATGAAAGTTAGGATTACCATCTATAATCTAAAAGGAAAAGCTAGCATTTGGTGGCAAGACCTGAAATTGGCTAAGGGCCTAAAGGAGAAACAGATGGAATGGATGGACTTTAAGAAATAATTTAAGAAATAGTTCCTATCGTAGAGCTACTATGAATTAAGAACCAAATAATTTTATGAGTTATGACTTGGTCAAATGACTATGGAAGATTTGATAAAAAAAATTATGGAATTACTAAGATTCATACCTTATATCCGGGAGGATAAAGTAAAAATCCAATGTTTCCTAAGCTCCTTACCGTATCCCTACAAGGACATAATCGAGTTTGATAATCCCAAGTCCTTGAGTGAAGTATTCAGGAAATTATGAATGTGTTATGAATAATACAAACAACGGTCGGAATTTCCCAAGGCTTGGAAAGACAAGAATTAGGACTACATGAACCAGTGGAAGAAGGGATACTTGCTAGCTCCTTATCAGAAGGCAACAAAAATCTTTCCAAGAAAATATTTTCAGTCCAACAATCCAAATATGCAAGGCAGCAATAAACCGGTAAATCTGGGAACAAAGAAGTTTGGGGACAGCCCCCGTGAACCATTAAAGTGCTATTAATGTGGAGAACCTCATATAAGGAGGAATTGTCCACATTTAAATACAACAACCAAAGTTGTTGTTCACAATTTGTAGGAAGCCTCAACGGTGGTAGATGTGGGAAGAATATTGCATTGGATAAATGCAGTCGTGGATGGCCGGCAAGATAACCACCAGTCCTCTGTGGTGGAAACTGAAGGTAAAATCAATAACACTCGATTTTATGTTTTAATTGATCCTGGAGCTATGTTAAGTTATATCACTCCTAGTGTAGTAAATTCAAATAAACTTAAAAAAATGAGACACAAAAAATCATGTATGGTACAACTAGCAACAAGAACGAAAAGGAAAGTTGTCGATTTTATTTCTGATTTTGAGTTCAGTTTAGGCAGCCAAAACATAAAGACAAATATGAAGATTCTATCGTTAGGATCTTATGATGTAATTTTTGGAATGGGTTGGTTAGAAAAGAATAAAGAAGTGATAGATTGTTACGAAAAATCACTTAAGTATGAAGACGAAAATGACCTGGCTAGGACAGTTCAAGGCATACAAAAACCAGTCTCAATTACACAAATTTCAGCAATGCAATTCAAGAAATGCATGAGAAAGGGATGTCTAGTTTATTCCATTCAAGTAACAAACCTTTTAGAAAAAGAAAATAAACCCAACTTGCAGGATTTTGTTGTTATGCATGATTTCAGAGATGTGTTTCTTGACGAAATACCTAAATTACCCCCTAGAAGGCATATAGACTTTTTTATGGACCTGTTGCTTGGTTCAACCCCTGTCTCTAAAGTATCTTACCGAATGAGTTTGTCGGAATTCACAGAACTAAAAATTCAGCTACAAGAATTATTGGATAAAAGGTATATCAAACCAAGTGTTTCACCATGGGGAGCATCAGTCCTCTTTGTGAAAAATAAAGATGACACACTAAGACTATGTATCGATTATAGACAATTAAACAAAATGACTATTAAGAACAAGTACCCCTTGCCTAGGATAAATGATCTCTTTGATCAAGTAGGTGGGGAAAAGATCTTTTCAAAGTTGGATGTACGATCTAGTTATCACCAAGTTAGAATAAAAGATGAGGACATAAGAAAAACAAAATTTTGAAAAAGATATGGACATTACAAATTCGTAGTTATACCTTTCAGACTCACTAACGCGCTAACCACGTTTATGTGTTTAATGAACATTATTTTCAGTCAATATTTGGACAAGTTTGTGTTGGTATTTATTGACGATATTCTATTTTATTCTAAAATAGAGGAAGAACACAAAGAACACTTCAGAATAGTTCTACAAACTTTAAGGAAACACACATTGTATGCTAAATTCGATAAGTGTGATTTTTATCAAAATAAAATACAGTACCTAGGACATGTAATATCTATAGAAGGCATTCCAGTCGATCCTGAGAAAATAAGGGCCATCAAGGAATGGTCGGTACCTAAGGATGTAGCAGGCATCTGGTTATTTATGGGAATCACCAGATATTACTGTAGATTTGTAGAGGGATTTTCCAAAATTGCTTACCCTATCACATCACTAAAAAAAAAGGGAACCAAGTTTAGCTGGTCACAGAAATTTCAATGCAATTTTGATAAGTTAAAGGAATTATTAACAACCACACCCATTCTAAAGGTAGCAAATCCACATAAGGACTTCACTGTCTATGTAGATGCGAGTAAAGAAGGACTAGGTGGTGTCCTAAACCAATAAGGGCATGCTATTTTATATGAGTCCCGAAAACTAAAGGAACACGAGAGAAAATACGTCACTCGTGACTTAGAATGGCAGTTGTAATAGACACCTTAAAAATGTGGCGACATTATATAATGGGCAGAAAGTTTATGTTATTGACTGACAACAATAGTGTGAAATTTTTGTCTAGTCAACCAAACCTTAATGCAAGGAAAGTAAGATGGCTAGCCTTCTTAAGAGAATTTGATTTCGAGGTAAGACATATCAAGGGTAAGGAAAACAAGGTAATCCATGCTTTCAGTAGAAGACTTCATGGGTTGTTTGAAATAAACATTAGCAGGGTAGAAAGTGGTCTTGAACAAAAGATAAAGACTGCAGGTAAAAACAACGAAAATTACACTACGATAGTGGCAAAATTTCAAAACAGTCCTGAAAATTCAGACGAAACAGACCTGAGTTTGGACAACAATGAGTTACTATGGTATAAAAATAGGATATTCATACCAGATTTGGCAGAATTAAAGTTAACAATCTCGAATGAAATGCATAAGAAACCATATTCTGGTCTAAGAAAGTTCTTTTATTAGCCTAATATGAAGGGCGAAACAACATAATACTTAGCTAAGTGTCAGGATTGTGAGTAGGTAAAAGATGAACATCACCATCTAGTCAGCCTGTTGTAGCCATTAACGGTGCCAAAATGGAAATGGGAGACTATATCACTGGACTTAATTGCAGGTTTTCCTAGAACTCAGAAATAAAATGACTCTGTTATGGTGGTAATCAATAAACTCAGTAAGTCTGCACACTTTATTAATGTAAAGTCTACATTTAAAGCTATTAAAATTTCTGAAATATTCTTGAAAGAAATTTTTAGATTGCATGGTATTCCTAAAATATTGATTTCAGATAGAGATGTAAAATTTACATCTGCTTTTTGGAAAGAATTGTTTGTAGGTCTAAATAGTAAATTGAATTTCAGCATGAGTTATCATCCAAAAATGGATGGACAAATGGAATGGACAAACCATATCATACAAGATATGCTCTACATGTACGTAAGAACAAAACCATGAAAGTGGGAAGATTACTTTCACTTGGTAGAATTTTCATACAACAATGGGTACCAAACTTTGGCTAAAATAAGCCCCTTCAAAATATTGTACGACATAAAGTGTACGACTCCAATTAGCTGCGATAATCCAATTGACAGACTCATTGTTGGACCAGAAATGCTCCAGGAAATGGAGAGTATGGTAAGAAAGGTACAACATAACTTAAAAGAGGCACAGGATAGACAGAAGAGTTATGCGGACCAAAAAAGGAGACACTTGGAATTTCAAGTGAGAGACCATGTTTACTTAATAGTCAAATCCCAGAAAAGTTCACTAAATCTAGGGAATTATGTCAAGTTGGCACCCAAGTTTTGTGGGCCCTTCGAGATACAAGCTCAAATTAGACCTGTAGCATACCAAAATGCACTTACTCCCAATCTAAAAATTCACAATGTATTTCATGTTTCTTTGTTAAAGAATTATGTTCATGACCCTACTCATATGATCGATTGAAACTTTGTGCAGATGGAACCAAAAGGTGATTTCTAGGCATAACCTCTACACATTCAAGATAGGAGAGAAAGAGAACTTTGGAACAGAGTCATCGCTTAGGTAAAGGCACAATGGAAGCAATTTAGCCCGAAGGAGGCTACTTGAGAGTTGGATGGAGATTTGCAGAAATCTCATCCAATCCTGTTCCAAGAAAGGAACGAACATTGAGGAAAATGTTTTATTGAAGGGGGAAAGGATGTTACATCCCCCAAAATAAATTATTCTTAAGTTGGAAATTTCTTAGAAAATAATTTCCGTTTTTGATAAATTCGAAATTGGAATTTTTTTTCCATTTTTGGCAATTTCAAATTTCAAATTTGATTAATTGTATTTAATGATGTTGAATATTGGGAAGAGACATAATTTGACCCAACTAACTTCTTGACTATGACACTTGTATGAAACAAAATATTTTATAATTATTGTTGGAAGACAAATGGAACAACCATGTTGAAATCAGTTGACCATGACTCCATGAGTGGGGAAGATGTTGGAACTACCTCAAGGTTGATTGTTACAAGTGGAAAATCAATAATTTGGCCATTGGTAGCCCCTGAAAATCAGCAATTTGGAAATCTACAAAAATTCCCAACGGAGGCAAAAAGACCTAGGCATAAAAGATTTTGGATATATGGCATATGCAAGGAGGCATGACACTGCCTAGTATGTTGGGAAAAATATTTTCTCTCTTGTTGTTATGAACACTGATTTTTGAGTGTGAGGCAAGGAGAAGTTACCGAGACAAAGGACTATTCCTCAGGTAGAGGTCTAATTTTTCCCTCACGTATTCATGGTCAGGCTAGGGGGTGAATGGAACAAGTGACCTTGGTTGTTTCATTCTAAGGTTGGGAGGAACATGGTTGTTCCTTTTGTTTTTCGGGGAAACAGTTCAGATATTTCTCTCTACTCTCATCCAGCTATATATATCTATCTTGTTTTAGAATGATGATTAGAATGCATATGCATATTCATATTCAAGTAATATTTAACTGTGAAAGTGATAAACATAAATTCTAGGAAAATATAAACATATAGGTGTATACCTAATTTGTGGATTGGAATATGCACAACTATACAAACAACTAAGGGACATTTGATTGTTGCTATAGATATCCAAGTAGGTCGAGAAATAATTTAGAATAGAATTTCATATGTGAATACGTATTGTTGTTGATGCTGAGTTTTCTGAGTTATATAGACTTCTATATACAGAAAATTAATTATTGAATGTTGCATAACTTGAAATTCGAGTATTTCCATTAAAATTGTTTATATAATCAGAGTAAATAGTTATAGTCTTATTTTATTTCAATAACGTAGAAACAAAGGACTGGTAATGTAAATACATCATGTATGTTCCATAATCCCAAATTTCAGACTAGTAATTAAATGAGTATGCAAGCTCTACAAAAACGTTGTGTTCCATAATAAATTAACAGTGGAGTTCAGATCTAGTGTGGGGTTTTTCCTCTCTGATCCCCCTTATGAATTTAAAATACAAATAAATAGTTGATAGGAATCTGGCATGGGAATTAATACAATTATCCTAGAGGACACCTGTATCTCTAGAGTAAAAACCTCAATGTTTATTTTCAGTTTGAAGGCCATAAGGTGGAATTCGAGTACCTTTCGAGTGATGCCCTCGTAATTTTCCAATTCGTGGAGAAATCCCTCATTGCAAGAGAAGATTCAAGATGTATCATAGTTATGGAAACAAATCAACAATGGTGAATATCGATGGAAGTGAATATCAATGAAAGAGTAATGGTGAGAACGTTTTTTTTTATGCAACCAAAATAAATTAAATATGAACAATCACGTAGCTTGAAAATACTGGGGTTCCTTGCCTCATTGTTGATGCTAAGAGAATCATCCTTCACCGAAGGGGAGGAGTGGGTTACAAATTGATGGATGGGTACCCTTGCCACATAAACATGGGTCCCATCATTAGTTGTTGTAACCGAACATATACTAAACCAAATATTTAGTATGAAATAAAAAATTTTATCATTCTGTAAATACTTGTCACCTACTTATTTACATAATATAGGACGATAAATCATACATAGTATAAATCACTTCTCATAGAATTGTCCATTTCGAAGCTCAATAGAGTTGTAAGTTATGGGTCCAGTTTTATAATTGGGGACTACAGAAACAAAACATGATAGATGCAGTGGAGTTCTGAGTATGATTAATACTATCCTTTTATGATAACAGAGTAGGGATTGACAAGCACAAGAGAAAATCTCAGGCCAATGCATTTGAACAAATCGCATAAGACAAGCGTAAGGAAATAATGCTTTCGAACATCTCATATGAAATAAATTTAAGACTACAATTTTTAACCCACAGTGAAAGTCAAATGACCGCAATAACTTCATGTATAGGATGATGCATGCAGCGATAACTTATCAAAAGGTCCACACAGCAACCAGAACCCCGAAAAATAGGGTTTGATCCTACAATGAATAATCGTGGGGAAAGTAATTTGGTCACAGGTTCCGGATGTATAACTTCAAGCCCAAGGAATTTAGCACAGGGTTAGGAGTTCATGACAATCATACACGAACTAGGAATACCAAATAGACTACAATAAGTGAAAGGAATTACATATAGTGATATAACCATGGGTGTTATAGTTGACTCTTTACCCGTGATAGACTTTACGATACATAGTAATATGGGATGGAGGTTTGATACGATCAGAGAGAGAGTTCACAATTAGACCCAAAGGTACAAACACCAAAACAAAATACTGATAGGTGCCTCATTACAAACTATTAAGGAATGGCTTATGTGACATCCCCCTAAAAATAAAGAAAATAAAAATATTTTTAGAATTTAAATTGCTAGAAATTTATTTCCGTTTTTAGTAAATTCGAAATTGAAAAATTTTTGCCATTTATGGAAATTCT
>JASDQU011104815.1:30082-42347 GCA_032191745.1 Picea mariana
ATGTGGTTCATGCTCATCATGTTAAAGAAAATAAAACACTTCAAATAATGGAACAATTAAAGAAGGCAGTGCAAGCAAACAACAAACCAATAATTGTTTGAAATGAAGTAATTGATCTTAAGCAAGAACAAGACATGGTTGTTGAATGGAAAATAAATCATAAGTTGCTTCAAGATAAGCTCATGTTGTGCAAATATTTCAAGTATATCAGCTCATTTGCAGTCGTCTTCTTGATACTGTCATTAATAATATTTTCTACATGGATGATATTGGCTTCAGTAAGATGTAACAGGGTTCAAATGGCTAACAATATACTCTCAATTGTCATGATTGTGTTACAGTTGATCTTGATGAGACAGGTGCACAGGACAGAGTTCAGAGACATCGGACAAGTTGGGTGGCCTATCCCGAGCTTGTTGACTGGTCAGTAACCTTTTGGGGACCAAAAGGTCTTTTTGTGGGGAGGTGTGATCCTGAATCGGATCTAGAAGCCTGACAGGGCTTAAAAATGCTCAAAAATGAAAGTGCTCGGAATCTGACGAAACCAGCGCCATTGCGTTCGTCTCGTCTTCCTGATTCCGGTGGTATATTTACTTCGTCAAACAGGCTCCATATGCGCAAGATATCGCGTTCTGTCTGAAAAGGCAAACAAGCAAAAAAAAAGGGGATGACTATACAGTCCATACAGTCCGTACAGGCTGACATGGAAGCTCCTGAAGACGACACATGGCAGATCCAGGAGGTGACACATGGCAGGTGATGGAGCATAGGTACGGGAATACAGCTGGACAATCCAGGGGTGACACGTGGATGACGTCAGCAGCTGACAGTGCAGTGAATGGGCAGGTGATGTGGCGTATGACATTTGACGCATGGCAGACACATGGGGCATCCAATGATTGACACTTGGCATATTTTGGTTGGTTGTTGGTGTGCCATGTGGCCCATTCATGGGCTGCAACGTGGCACCCTGTGGTTGGTTAATTTTTGTGTAAAAGTTTGTGGTTTCACCGAGGGTCGAACCCGCGACCTATACTTTGAGCAACGAACTGGTAGGACCGGGCTAAACGCCTAGCCCATGGGTAGTTCTTATAAACCATATGGCATAAAAACTATTTGAATTTGATCCATTGTTCAATCGACGGGGAAAAGGGTCGGGGCTTAGACCCAGCCCTCGGCGCAAACATATCATGTGACCACCCTATGGAACCAGGAGTGTAGAGGTAATGTGGAGGAGGTTCGGGATAGGGACTAGCCCACGGATCCTGGGCGGATCCCACAGGATCGGGGCCTATCAACCAAACAGGGTGTGGGAGTTATGGGTCATAGCCCGTGGGCCTATGCCAACACACCACCGAACTGGGAGCCAACGCGAACAAAAGGGCTAGCACTTGGCCAAATATAGGCCATGTGACCGCGAAAAGGGGGCGCGCGCCCAAGGCTCGGGGGATAATGCCCAAATTCATTCAAAAAGTGGGTTTTTTTACAATGTATTTGGATTTTTTAATGATATTATGCCTGATATTAGTTGATTTTCTCCATTTTTGGGAGATATTGGGCATTTTTTGAGCCCAAATTTTGGGAGGAAGTTGGAGATGAACAGCCAACTTCAGATCTATATAAACCAAGCCTGTTTGAGGCCATAGAGGTAAGAAAAAGCAGAGTTATGCTGAAGGGAAGCCAAGACAAAACCATTTTTATGCAGGGAAGATATTGAGGAGCAGACGTTGTCGGGCCATTTCTGGGAGCTCCGCACGTTCGTTTTGCGTGCCATTTTCTTTGCAGGGTTCTTGAGATCTGGAAGAACATGACTAGATCAGTCTTGTATCCAATTGGCACTGCAACGATTTAATTTTGAGCTTTTGAACATAAATAAAGAAGCCTCCCCCACACAGACAAAGGCCCGGAGACATAGGCAAAGTTGTGCCAAACTCTGTTATCAATCTGCATGTTATGGTTTGTTGTCTACTACATCATTTCAGATTTTCATATGTGTATATGGCTGTCATAATTCCTCTTCTTTCCTCATTCTTTCATTAAGTTTCTCAAATGGTTAATTAACGCATGCAAAATTAAAACTCAACCATAGTCATTAAAAGATCCGACGGATCGTTTAGAAACAAAATTTTTCACTTATCTTAATTCTACAGAGCACAAAGATTTTAGATCTAAATTTTTTTAACTATTCTTACCTTTATCGAAACACCGAGCTTGCAGATCTTACCTCTTTTCTTCAAAAACTTCCACTTTTACCTTTCTTAGAGCACAAAGCGTTCAGATCTCACTTCTTTTTATTCAGATATGTCCTTCCTTCTTTAGCATAGATATTTTCAGATCAAGTGGATTACAACGCACTAGGGTACAGGTCCTCACACAAAGACTTTACAGTTTCAGGACAAATCTTTGCACAAAGCTTCCTTTTCCTTAGTTCCCAGCAATCACAATTTCAGGTCCCGACAATGGAACCATTTGTTGGCACAGGGGCAGAACCAGGGTTCAACGCTACAATAGTGCACCAACAAAACCCTAACTACCGAGCCTTTCGGCAACACCTGCGAAGCAGATGAAGTCTCACTCGACATAGAGGCAGGGGTGGTTGCAAGACTCAGGTGTCTGCAACCTTAGCTGGGATACAAATATATGATCTATCGCTTAACAAACACTTAGCATATATCATTCATCAATATTCCCCTTAGATATAGTTCGCCGCTATAACAGAGCATCACAACATTCACTTAGGCATAGATCATTTTATCACTTAGCAACAACAAGACATATCAGATCTGGTAGACCAAGCACTTAGAATATTCATACACATCGGATTTGGCATTCATATACATCTCTAGCACTAAGCATAAGGAAGTCTATCTAATCACATCCAACCACTTAGCAATATAAAACATCTAAGAAGACATACAAAGAATAACACACAGTATTTACATGGTTCACCCCCACCCTGGGGCTATGTCCACCAACTCTTCTTCTTTATTAGCTTTAGTCAATTAGGTTACAACACATAGCTATCAGAATCCTACACTGCATAGGATAGGATATCTGTGCACACCTCACCAGATCCTCCTTCCTCGAGTAGATTTAGAATAAAGTCTCCTTACAATTTGTGTACTCAGCACTTACAATACTTTCACTCAGCTCTACAAGTCAATCACATAGATAAATTCTATCACTAAGCCCTTGGCTAATCTTCCTCTCTACTTACATTGCCTAGATATCTATTTATACATTACAAAAGTGGGCCTAAGCATGGGTAAACCCATGGGCCGACATCCCTTTCCCATTACATTGTCCCAAAACCTAAAAAGGACCCAAAAAGTGGGTCAAGATCCCGTGATCTCCGCTTCGCTTGGCGCTTCATCTTCGACAGGCTTTCGAAGTCCCAAAAACGGTCAATTATGACCAAGTATTCCTCAAAACTTGGTCAAGCGCCAACAACCCTACAATAATAAGATACATTAATTGAACTTTGACTATATTTAAAGATGCAATAGTGTTCTTTGAATACATTAATGGTGCAATAACTTTGACTAGATCGAAAGGTGCAATAGATGATAGCACTGTCTTGAGAGATGACTCTTTCTTGAGACATTAATTGAACTTTGACTAGATTGAAATGATGGTGCAATAATGTTCTATAACCAATCAAACATCACATAAACTCCAAGGTGCAAGAGAATTTAATTACTAAATCAATCATACAATGACATAAGTTAAGGCACAATATGATCAACTTTGTTTTATTTTTAAGGCACAAAAGAATCTAAATACTCCATCATTCAATACATCGACAATATTCATGGTGCACGATAAATGTAAATTCTAAAACACTCAATCATCAATAATTAACATTCCGCCAAGGCGCAAGAGTGACAATTCTAAAACAAGCACGCATCCACATAATTATCACGCATGAGTAATCGACAACTTTAGTTTCAAGGTGCAAGGGTAATCATCAATTCTATCTACAAGGTGCAAGTAATCAAATTACAAACCAGTTATAGATGACATTAATTTCATGGCACGAGAGAATCTATCAACTTAATATCTATTCCTTAACATTAATTCAAGTGCAATAGTAATCTTACTCACAACATTCAATCATCCAACATGAATGTTTAATGGCGCAACATGATATTCTACTAAAATTTATCAATTTGCGAGTAACAAAGTTTGTAAGGTAGTGAAGGGATATTCATAAAGGTAAAGGAATCAAGCGCGCACATAAATATACCTACTAATATAATTTCTTACATTAATTAAGTGGTAGTAATAGTTTAATATAATTTCAAGACATTTACAAGTTACTGCTAAGGATTTTATACTCACAAAGAATTCTTAGAAGACGAGGTTGTATAGGTATCTAGTTATAGAAAAAGTTGAAAGGTTCTTTTTCATAAAGTCCTATCTCTATTAAGAGACAACTAAAAGAACCTAAAAAATATTCTTGTGGAGGATACCATTAAATATTATATCACAAACATCTAATAGTACATCACACTCTACTTCATTAATGAAATGAGATGATATGCCAAATTTGAACTTGCCTTGTTTTGTGACTGGTAGTTTAGTGTCATTGTGGAAGCATCCCAATGGATATGGTTATGCAATTTTATGAGTCTTTCACCCCGTTTTCTACACCAACATGTTGGATTATATTATAAACCAACATATATGAGGGTTTCCAACAAAGGGAATCATTTTCTAATACTATCACATCATTCCCTTAAACAAGGAAGGTCTTAGCTAAGTTGCATTTCCTAAATTATTTTTTTTGAAATGTGAACATCAATATGAGGAACATTATTACTAAGTATTCATTCCCATTATCTACTTCTATGCATTCATACTAATAATAACTAGAATATGCAACATTCATCATTATAATGAGATTTCATTTAGCACAAAATGCAATTGAATAAGCATGAAATTCACATCATCCATATAAACAACAAGTTTGAACACAAATACAACATGGTGCATGCTTCCAGTATATTTAATCACCAAAAAGTATATCATTGTGCTCAGGCATTAGATCTACCCACTACAACTATTAAAGAGAGTATTCTCTACACATTTTCCAACAATAGAATAAGCCAACAACTATGAAAGAAACTAATTCATTTTCTAACAAGCTATCTTCTTTCCTAGCCTTCACATATGAATTTCTAAAATACAAATAGAAGGCATAAGGAATTAGTAAAAAACACCAAACCAGCTAACTAGGTCGGTTTTCATTAATTCCCAACATTTAGTTCATAACTCTTCGATTGTACTTGAAATCAACCAAATGTATTCTTCTTGAAAGACTAGGGATCATGCTCCTTATAATATGTCTTTCATCTAGAAAAAGATCCTCCAAGTAAGGATAACTCTTATGCAACTCTATCCACATATGTGTAAACCTATGGAAAGCTTCTTGTAATTCACCTTCCAATGCCAACTTTTCTCTCTTGATCACATCTCTCTTGATGATCACATTATCCAATTGAAGTTATACTTTTTGTTTAGCCTATTGTAATTCAACAACGCCATTTTTAGAGTAGAATGAGTGGTTTGAATCCTTCTCACACAAGATATGCTGCATCTAGATTCAATCATTAGTGGGCATAAAATTGACATATATTTGTGTCAACATTTGAGAGTGTAAGGGAGCACTAGGATTGTATCATGTTAAGGATACCTGTCAAAATTTGATATGGATAACCCTATGGCATTGTGACACCCTCTTCCATACCAAGTGGATCTATTTGGTCAGTATCTATGGGGACCTTTCTTTTCTCTTTGATGAAATCACTAGTGGAAGCAATTATGAGAAGTTGTTAAGACACGACCGCAATAGTATGTAAGGGTTGTGCCACCGGGTCTAGCACATCATCCTTCACCTCTACATCATTTTCCTCCTATTTTGGTTCCTTTAATGATTTAGTGGAGGCAACCTATTTTGATGAAGGTAATCCTCAAGGTCACCTTCATCATCAATGCAATAGAAAATTTATTTGCATTTCAAATTTGTTCAAGGCCACCATTATAAAACTTGTATCCATCATCCTCATATTATTTTGAATCTAACTAGTATATTAAACTTCATTTTCAATCAAGAAGCCCAAATCATTATAAACCTATCCATCCTTATCATCTATAATTTCAATAATGTGTAGACCCTTCTTAAAAAATTATTTCCTAGCTTCATCTTCATCATCATAAGTAACAATAGCCTCCTCGAGACTAGGTAAAGATTCCAACAATAGTGGATATTTTTTTTTAATCATTGTGAATAATTGGACCTTCCTCTTCATAGAAGGGTGGAAACATAAGTGATCAAATTAACATGTGGACCTTGAGTGTCATCATTTTATGGCTTCAAATTAGATGGAAAGGTAACACTGCGACTCAAACACAAGCCTCCTCTCAACCCTATCATTATTAGTGTGTGTGGTACTTTTGAACTTAAATGTTGGAGTATCTGAAGCTTCTTAAGGCTTGTCCTCTTTAAGAATTGGTGGCCAACGAAAAAACCCCCGCCTTGATCTCTAGTTTTCTTGTAAATGTGGCCTCATCTATAATCATAATCATTACAAATTTAGACCATATCTCAACTTCAAGAAGTGTTAAAACACCATATGATACTTATTCAAATGAATATGTATCAAAGTCAAATTTGGTGACAATGTCCATGTTGCTTGTTATCTTCCTAGAAAACCCAAATCTGGATGTAACATGTTTACCAATATTAGAGTTGGAAGAGCCTCATCTACCTTAGAGAATAAATACAAATTCATTCCTCCATTGAAATTTGACTAGAGGGTTATTGCACCATCAAGAAAAAGTCGTCTACGCACGTGACCAAAAACCATTATTGATCATATCACTATGCACACGACCAAGGGAAACGATATCACTATGCGACAAACTAAGGGCACAAAGAAGACTGCGAGGGTGAGGAGATACACTGCCAGGGAGGGGAGATAGACTGCGACTACGAGGGTGAGGAGATAGATTGCGAGGGCACACAAAGGGGAGATATATTGTGACTGCGATGGCACATGGAGGGGAGATAGACTACGAGGGTGAACTGAGGGAATAGATAGACTGTGAATGACGGGCCGAGGGAGATAGATTGCATCCAACTGGTGAAATGGTGAGGGATTTCACTTGATACTCCATTTTTCCTTACAATCCCATGAATCACAATGCCTTGAAACATGATATGCCAAAATTCAAAATCCATTTTTCAAGTTCTTCATAAAAATTTCCAATAAAAAATGTGAGGGTTATTCAAATGTGATGCCCAATTTATTAAAATGCATTATTCAAATGTGATGCCCAATTTATTCAAATGTGAGGGTTATTCAAATGCATTATAAATTTTTTTTGTTTACTATGGTGATGCCCAATTATTCAAATGCATTATATTTGTTTGTAGATCAATTTATTTTCTACTTTGCATATCTATAATAACCATGACATGAGAAATTGATTTTCTTTGTTGATGGATAGCTTTGAAAACCAAGAAAAACAACATCCTTAATCTAGAGATGAAAATACATTTCCATAGTGTTTCACAATCTCGTTTTCAACAACCAACTATAGAAAACCATTAAAACTTGAAAATTCAACCTTGTAAACCCCAATGGAATATAAATTGATTTTATACATAGGTGGTGATAATCTTGTGGCTTTAGGTAGTGTGCATCACTTTGGAAATGGGTAAAATTCTCAACTACTTGTGGGTATCACTTTGGATATGATTAGACTAGAAAAACACATTGAGTAAAGAAAAAAACAACCAAAGGAAGAAGAAGAAAGCCACCACAATGAAGAAAAGGAGAAATAAGGACAAATAGGGACAAGTGAGTGATTTACCCCAAGGACGAACTTTGTTGAGTGCAAGGGTCAACAAGATCAATCAGTTGGTTTGGACAACGAGTAACTTCACTGAATAAGTGATTTTTCTTATGGGGGTAAATCTTATACCTTAAGGCTCAAGAAGGTTTGGTCACTAGGTTTGGAGACTCACTGGCCTCCCAACCTAGAAAGTTTCCTTTTCTTGGCTAAATTATCCAAATATACAAAAAAATTGACACCTTTCTTTTCTTACTTCAATCATGAAGGTTCAATTACTAACTTTTAAAGGTCTTTTGGTCTCTTGACTTAGTGATTTATCTATCATGAGGAAAAATGATGGATTGGGAAATCAACAAGTCCTTCAAGTCAACGAATTAGATGTTTTCTTGACAAAATGGTTCATAGAGATAACAACAAAATATTGAAGGAGATTCTACAATGTGAATTGTCCATTACTCATAAAAAAATTAAACTCTTACTCTATGCAACATTGATTTTCCATGGTTTCTTGGTGATTTCAAAACTTTTTCAACTCGTCAACAGTACTAAGGAGTCATTAAGGGATCCAGTACCTTCATAAATATTTACACATAAAATTCAAGCTTGAAAAATTGATCCTAAATCCTCATAGATATAAACTACCTCATGTGCGAGCTCAATATCAAGCGATTAAAAATAAATTTAAATGAGTGTTGGTGGAATCCCTTGATTTCTCAACTTGCAACTTACGCAACTTTATGCAATTTACACAACTTTAAAATTGGATAGTTGGAGGAGAATGATCATTTTCAAGGTGTTAGGCCTCTTCCTACACACCACCAGATCACTATCCAACTTTATAAATAAACATGCAACTACGCAAATTTATGCAACTTACACAACTTTATGCAACTACGCAACAATTGGTTTTATTTTATGCATTGACGAGTGTGCCCTAATGGATTAGGGAATTTTTGGGATCCAAGGGAGGATCCTCAACTAAAAAATACCCCAACTAGTGCACAAGGCCCAAGAGAGGTCATAAGGACAAATAAGGACAAGTGAGTGATTTACCCCAAGGAGGAAATTTGTTGAGTTCAAGGGTCAATAACCTCATTCGATTGGTTTGGACAGCAAGTAACCTCATTGAATAAGTGATTTTTCTTTTGGGGTTAATTGTATACCTTAAGGCTCAAGAAGGTTTAGTCACTAGGTTTGGAGACTCACTGGCCTCCCAACCTAGAAAGTTTCCTTTTCTTGGCTAAATTATCCAAATATACAAAACAATTGACACCTTTCTTTTCTTACTTCAATGATGAAGGTTTAATTACTAACTTTTAAAGGATTTTTGGTCTCTTGACTTAGTGATTTATCTATCATGAGGAAAAATGATGGATTGGGAAATCAACAAGTCCTTCAAGTCAACGGCTTAGATTTTTTCTTGACAAAATGGTTCATAGAGATAACAACAAAATATTGAAGGAGATTCTACAATGTGAATTATCCATTACTCATAAAAAAATTAAACTCTTATTCTATGCAACATTGAGTTTCCATGATTTCTTGGTGATTTCAAAACTTCTTCAACTCATCAACAGTACTAAGGAGTCATTAAGGGATCCAATACCTTAATAATTATTTACACATCAAATTCAGGCTTGAAAAATTGATCCTAAATCCTCATAGATATAAACTACCTCATGTGTGAGCTCAATATTAAAAAACTCAAAGAAGTATTGGCAAGTGATTAAAAATAAATTTAAATGAGTGTTGGTGGAATCCCTTGATTTCTCAACTTGCAACTTACGCAACTTTATGAAATTTACACAACTTTAAAGTTGGATAGTTGGAGGAGAATGAGCATTTTGAAGGTGCTAGGCCTCTTCCTACACACCACTAGATCACTATCAAACTTTATAAATCAACATGCAACTAAACAACTTTATGCAACTTACGCAACTTTATGAAACTACACAACAATTGGTTTTATTTTATGAATTGAAGAGTGTGCCCTAATGGATTAGGGAAGTTTGGGGACCCAAGGGAGGCTCCTCAACTAAAAAATACCCCAAATAGTGCACAAGGCCCAAGAGAGGTCGTAACTAGTAAGGGAGGGACCTAAATTTGTTGGCCAAAGCATCTACCATAGACAAACATATGACCAAGGAAGGATAAACACAAAATAGGGCTGCATGATGGCACTAGAAATCACATGGAAAGACATAATCACACATCTAGACTAAGGTAAAGGACTCAAAATGAGGGGTTTCAACACACTATCATCCATCACTAGGAGGACCTAAGTGTTTTCCTAGTGTAGGTTGTGTATGGGAAATGCACCATGAAATACTCTACACACCAATATGCGATGAGATATGTGTATGATTAATATGAAGTGTAGAAACCATACACTACGAAGTGTAGAAACCATACAATAAGTTTCACCCCCATTTCATGAGATATACTTCATGGAATAGAATAGAAACAAGTTGCATGAAGAATATTGAAAGGAAAAGAAACAATTGAAGACAAAGAAAATAAGGTGACACTAATTGGCAAAGCAAATATGCGTAATAAAATAGGAGGGCACTCATGTGAAAATTTTGCTCGAGCAAGTACCCTGACATAAGGATGGAATTCACCACATGATAATTCTTTGCTTGATAACCATCGTGGGAACCCAACATGACCCTATATCGATGAAAAGTTGAAATACACATGGGTTTCCACTTTATGCAACTTTATGCAACATTATGCAACTTTATGCAACTTATGCAACAATGCAACTTATGCAACTATGCAATTATATGCAAGTTTATGCAACTACGGAACTTATGCAACTTATGCAACTATGGAAGTTATGCAACTATGAAACTTATGCAACTTATTGCAACTACACAACTTTATGCAACATGCAACTATGCAATTTATGCAACTTTATGAAACTATGAAACTTATGCAACTTTATGCAACTTATACAACTTATGCAACTATGAAACTTTATGCAACAATACAACTTATGCAACTTTATGCAACATGCAACTTATGCAACTTTATGCAACATGCAACTTATGAAACTTATGCAACTTTATGGAACTTATACAACTTTATGCAACATGCAACTTTATGCAACTATGCAACTATATGCAACTTATGCAACTATATGCAACTATGCAACTTATGCAAATATGCAACTTATGCAACTTTATGCAACAATGCAACTATATGCAACTATATGCAACTATATGCAACTTTATGCAATTATATGCAACTTATGCAACTATATGCAACTATGCAAATATGCAACTTTATGCAACAATGCAACTATATGAAACTATATGCAACTTTATGCAACTATATGCAACTATATGAAACTATAAAAGAGAAGACTCACACCCCAAAGCATACCAATTTAACAATAATGGGATGCCAAGTATGATATTAATCAAGTAAACAAGGACCCCAATAAGTTTTTTACATACAATAGAATCAAGTATATTCTCCAAGCAAAACATGGGCTCCCTAAATATTTGCTCGCTAACTTATCTTCTCATTTTTTCGAGTGTTGGTACAAAAAATGTATATTCACACGATAACTTATCTTCTTGTTTTAACGAGTGTAGGTACCACCAAACAGGTATCTGTCAGATCTATATTCCACAAGTGATGACCAAGATATACTAAGAGAGGTTGAAAGTGAGACGTGTTGTACTAGATCTACCGGTTCTAGATCAACTATATCTGAAAAGGTAAGGAAAAGATTTTGTATATGCATGCAATTTTTTATTGCCAACGGAGAGTTATGTAATTATGATGCTGAGAGAATAGGTGACATTGAGTTTTCCTTGAGGTATAGACATATAGTGCAACGATGGGCACCTAAGTAGCTACTTGAAGTGGACACAAATTTCTTCATCAGTGGGAGGATGTATCGCATTGCTCCTTTGTCCTTACATGGATTGGGGTTATTTTCCATGGATGGCATAAAGGTTGGATATGGAACTATAATTGAATTGATGGAGTATGTTAGACCATTATACAAATACAATCACTCGTTGATGTTGGTCCGATATACGCGAAGTATGCAGAGATACAGAGTTGTCGCAAATTATATACAACTAGTAGATAACAATCAAAATAAAGGGGCAACTATGTATATTGATGCAAGGCCAAAAGATACTGGAAACATTGTGGACTTTATAAATAGTACACGACCAGTGGAAACAACTAAGAAACCAAGTTGCATATTTGAGGGACATGAAGGAAATCGTATATTTGCATGTGCAACAAAAACAATAGTTCTAGGTGAAGAGTTGTTGATTGATTACAACTTAAATCGAATAGATTGAGGGGGTGCGGATATGGAGGTAAATATCTTACATACCATTCAACTCAACCTTTGATCAATCATTATTATAATTTATCA
>JASDQU011104817.1:0-15475 GCA_032191745.1 Picea mariana
GGCCACGGAAGTATGGGACTCGAAAAACTGCTAAAAATAGTAAATAACCAAATTTGCCAGAAAATTGTTTTGAGCCAGTTGGAAAAGGTGGGGGGCCACCGATATCCACCTGGATCAATCCTCCCTCCTTAGGAATCAATGGTCTCCATTCCGTTGAGTGCCCGGGGGAGAGGTAAGAGCGTTTGTTGAATCTGCATTTTGATGATCTGCTTGCCTTGTTGGAGAAGTTGGGTTGCTTAGCTTGTTGAAGGTTGTCATGAACATGTGGCTGGAAGGGTTGGACCTTTTTAACCAGTCTAGCTACATGAAATTATTGTGTGCAGAAGGAATCTTTACAATTTGTTGCAATCTTGTCGACCTGCTTCTGTTGGATAGAAGGTGCTTAAGCTGAGGCTGTAGTGGTTGCAGTATCCTTTTGTTCACCTTTTGAACAGACTGTGAAGAAGTTGAATTTTGTAGTATGAAATTCTAACTTGTGACATTTTTTAGGTGGGACAGTAGTTGGAACTACCTATGGTATCCTGTAGAGTTGACCCCCCAGAGTAATAATGACACTACGAGTTTGAGACTCATAGATAGCATGGTGCTTCCATATATATGGTTGGCCCAAGAGAATATCACAGACATCTAGTGGGACAACATCACATAATACTTCATCCTTGAAATTTTGGATGCCATATGAAAATTGACACTGTTGGTTGACACGAAGATCTCGTCCTTGGTGAAGCCACCTGATGTTGTATGGTTGCGGGTGTGGTGTTGTTGACAATCCCAACTGTTTGACGACATCTGCTGAGATGAGGTTCTTCTGGCTTTCACTATCAACAATAAAATGGAGCAGGGTTCCCTTCACCCACATATTTGAGTGAAAAATGTGCTCCCCCTCTTCATGATCTGTTGGCTCTTCTGGTTGAATTGTTGTGGTTGCAATAGTAGTAGTGGGGTCTGCATCGATGATCTATCTTTTACCAATATTTTTAGAATCAGATTCAGAATCAAGATTCAGCTCCTTGTCTTTGATCTCAGCCACCAATGAATTTTTTTAGTGACATTCATCGGTGTTGTGCCAGGGGATTTTGTGGAAATCACACCATCTTCCAGTATCCTTATTTGTCTTCTCATGACCCTTCTTTTTCTATGTCTTGGACTGGTTTTCGTGAGACTATTTGTTAGGGACGTCTTTTTCATACTTTGGTTGTTGTGGATTTGCAAACCCAAACTCCCATTTTTTCTGATGCTTGAATTTATGCTCTATTTTAACAACATATCGATAAGCATCACCGAGTGATGAAATGTCCAAAAAATCCATTTCAGTTTGGATGTATCTGTGTGGAGCCCCGGGGTATTTCAGAACCAAATGTCGTTCAGAGTCTTTGATACCCATCTTGGTGTGCAAGGTGTGGAAGATATTGGTGAACTCTGGAATAGCTTGGCCCCTCTCTTTCCGCAATGTGGTCCATCTCATGTACTGGTCCTCATAGTTTCCAACAGAGTAATATTGTTCCTTTACCGCATCCACAAAAAATTCCCAAGTGGGCTTGGCCCCATATATTCCAGACTCCTCTATGAAAATTTTCTCCTGGTAAGTTTCCCACCAATGTTTGACATGAGGGAGAGATTTAAGTAGTGTGAAGTTGATCTTTTCTCTATCGGAAAAATTTTAAACAGAGAAATAACCTTCTATCATATTTAACCATTTGTCTAGGGCTTCTGCATCTATGTGTCCTTCAAATACAGGAATATAAAAATTAACTTGTACCTTGAAAGGAGAGGTTCTTCCAAAGTGGTTGCTTGATGAAGATGCACATGTTTCTATCGGCAGACGTTGAAGTATGTGGGAAAAATTCTCCATCATTTCATCCCTCTGTCGCGTGAGAGCTTGCTCAAGCAAGATATTGATAGGATCGTTTGCTTCGTCATTTTTATTTTCTTCTTCCATGGAGGGTTTCTTGGGTGTGCGAGAGCAATTTTCTTCAAGAGAGATAAGCTCGAGACCCAACTTGATATACTCTAACCTCATCGGGGACATGCACTGAAAAACGATCAAGAGTAGCCTGCTCTGATACCATTGATCCGGAATATTTTTAGCATGAAATGAGAGAGGAGATATAATAAACAAATATACAGAGATATCTCAGATATCCAACAATATAACATAAATGTATCAGAGATGCATTCATAAACACAGAGATACAGTAACACAATTTCTATTAACGAGTGAAAATGTACAAAGACTGTAAAAATACAGAGTGAAAGACTCACTAGAATGGTGGCGTCTTAACTCTGAGAATTGATGTGACGGTTGCATTCATTCATAAGAAGATGATTATTACAATGAGGCTCTAAGGGCCTTTTTAACATAAGTAAAATCCAAAACCCTAACCCCGGAAGATGAAAAGCCAAAAGGTTTGCGGGCCCTGATGGAGGTAGTTGATACGTCAACTTCCCGAGGACGTAACTTTTGCATATGATCTCTGTTTGGGGCGCTCTATACACTGTTAGAAATATCTATCCGAGGAATACAACTTTTGACGTAAAAAACATTGAATGAAAAAATATGTTGCTCCCCGTTTTCCCAAAAAACGTCATTTAGGGCCTCAAAATGGACCTGGAAGTTTGGGACCCGAAAAAACTGCTAAAAATAGTAAATTACTAAAATTGTAAGAAAATTGTTTTGAGCCAGTTGGAAAAGGTGGGTGGCCACCGATATCCACCTAGATCATGAGTTCCACAAAATTGTTGGCTTTTCATCTTCCAGGGTTAGGGTTTTGGATTTTATTTATGTTAAAAAGGTTTTTAGAGCTTCATTGTAATCATCTTCTTCTGAATGTGAGTAGCCGTCACATCTCTTCTCAGAGATAAGCTGCCACCATTCCCTCAATAATAAGCTTAAAAAAATAAACCACACAATTATTTTTCCATGATATACCTTTTAAAAAAACACACCCACGACTTAAATGAAATGAAATAGTGACACTCCACCAACCATGTTATTATTTTGTCAAATTCCATCTCTAACTATAAATACACAACGATAAACTTAAAAAAAGATAGGCCACACAATTATTTTTCCATAGTCTACGTTTAAGCAAAAACACACCCATCATGTTATTCACACTTAAATGAAATAGTGAAACTCCCGCCATGTCATGTTTTGGATAGCAACAAGCGAGAAGGAAGTCCACTGCACACTTCTAGAAAAAATCCGGACAAACTAACATTCTACAACCATATTCAATGGTTGAATAGTCTTAACTACTATATTCTATGTTGTATAGAGCGATCCTTAAGCACC
This sequence comes from Picea mariana, assembly GCA_032191745.1. NCBI lineage: Eukaryota > Viridiplantae > Streptophyta > Pinopsida > Pinales > Pinaceae > Picea > Picea mariana. Next base: position 3,296 of record JASDQU011104817.1, read on the forward strand.
CACTTGTCGAATTTCAAGTTGATTCAATAGTTAGAAAAGTCTTAAACAGCCATATTCGATCGTTGAATAGCGTGAGCCTTAAGCACCCATGCCTCAAATTTGAAGTTAATCTTGTATGTCAAATTTTGATGAACTTAAAAAAAAAAAATAGTTTTTTTAATATGTAAATATTATTTATTTTTTATTTATTAAAATCATTTAATAATAATAAAAAATTAACAACAATTTTACTAATAAATAAGGAAGAATAAGATAAAAAACTTAATAATGTTTTATGTAAATATATGAAATATTATTTTTTATGTTAAAAAATTAATAACAATTTTATTAATAAATGAGAAAGACTAAGAGAGTCTTCCTTGTTTGACCCAAATAATGCATGGAGAACTCAAAATATTATGAGTACTTTCACACTTATTATGCTCACCAAACTAAGATTATTATTTTTAGTATTAAATATGATAACCCAATTGGGGCAACAATAACAATGGTCAAAATAAACTATTTGCTTGTAAAGGATCCCTTAGTTGGTATGGTCAAGAGTTAGAGTTATGGCTATAACTTGTTAATGAAGAAAAGGAGCCCACAACTTAAGAAACTATTTGTTTGTAAAGGATCTCTTAGTTAGCATAGTCAAGAGTTAGAGTTATGGCTCAAGCTTGTTAATGAAGAAAAGGAGCCCACAACTTAAGAAACTATTTTCTTATAAATGATCTCTTAGTTGGCATGGCCAAGAGTTAGAGTTATGGCTCGAGCTTGTTAATGAAGAAAAGGAGCCCACAACTTAAGAAACTATTTGCTTGTAAATGATCCCTTAGTTCCTTAGTTGGCATGGAAATGATCCCTTAGTTGGCATGGCCAAGAGTTAGAGTTATGGCTTCATCTTGTTAATGAAGAAAAAGAGCCCACAACTTAAGAAACTATTTTCTTGTAAAGGATCTCTTAGTTGACATGGCCAAGAGTTAGAGTTATGGATCGACCTTGTTAATGAAGAAAAGGAGCCCACAACTTAAGAAACTATTTGCTTGTAAAGGATCCCTTAGTTGGCATGGCCAAGAATTAGAGTTATGGCTCGAGCTTGTTAATGAAGAAAAGGAGCCCACAACTTAAAAAACTATTTGCTTGTAAAGGATCCCTTAGTTGACATGACCAAGAGTTAGAGTTATGGCTCAAGCTTGTTAATGAAGAAAAGGAGCCCACAACTTAAGAAACTATTTGTTTGTAAATGATTCCTTAATTGACCAAGAATTTAGATGGCCGAGAATTAGAGTTATGGCTCAAGCTTGTTAATGAAGAAAAGGAGCCCATAACTTCTCATTATCAGAGCATTGCTTCTCATCATCAAAGCATTAATTTTCTTAAAGTCCACACATATGTCCATTAAACAAACTCAAACATGTGCATCTTCACTTAGAAATCACACAAATTTAATTGAAAAAAGGTTAACATAAACCTTGTGATAAGCACTTAGAAATCTAGTAAAACCATTCTTACACTGTGATTTGAACCTTAGAGCAGTGCACTGGGTGAAAATGTATCTGGACTATCAAAATACTACCCAACAACTATAAGAATGGTTTCTCCCTATTTTCACTTTTCACAAAAATAAAACAATTTTTATCACTTGCTTCAACGTTTCTTCATTTTTTTTTATTATTATTAAAAACTACTCTAGACAAAGTCCATGAAGAATGATGTTAGCCCTTTTTCCAATGTTCAAACGCCTATATGGTTACTTGTGAGTCTATTAAGTACACTCAAATCATATATTTGCAATTCGAGATGATACAAACAAGTATCCTTAATGCCATTGCAATTACTTCCGTTTCAAGCTTTATTACCCAAATTGTAACTTTTAATAATGCATGATCTAGGAGTTAACCTTAATGTAATACCTCTAATGTAACGGTGTTTTGAATAGGAACAAAATTAAAAAAATAAATATCACTATCTTTCTTCATAATAAAAAAACTATGAAGAGTGTGTTGGTTTTGTTGTTGCCATCAAGATTCTATATTGCATTTCACCATTTCTAAAAGGGTAAACTTATTTAAAATTTTATAAATATTTTAAGATCATGAAAATGGTGATTAATATAAATTGGTAAATAAATATGACTAATTAAGGTGTTCCAAGTTAATAGTCCATATAAACATATGTATATCAAATTTACAATTTCCAATTTAAATAAATGGTAAATTTATGTATTTTTTATTAAAAGATATCTATCAAATACATTTTGAACTAAACCATAAATCAAGGGTGGAGATGGATCAAATATCTTCAGGTGCAAACCTTTAACCTTTCAATACATTAATATTACAATAAAATATATTAATATATTTTATAATATATGAACCTCAGTAACCACTACATTGTTTTAGTCATTTATTAATTGAAGTTAGAAAAAATCCAAACAAAGCAAATCAAAACCAATATATAATTTTTAATATATTAAATATTTTATAATACATTAATATTATAATATTATAATATATATTAAAATATTCCATTTTTTAAATACATTAAAAAATAAATTATATACCAAAGTAAAGTAATTGTTACAAACTCCATATTTTTTTCCCGGATAAATCCGTTTCATTGTTATTCAATATTGAATCAAAGGAAACGTCTCAAAATAGAGATAAGTCTATATATGCTTTGAGACAGTACAAAAAGCATTGTGTCCTTCATACTATTTTGTTAGATACCACATAATTATAAGTTTTTAATGTTGTCCTCACTGATAATAAACCTTACAAAAGATGAATTTTTTAGAAATTTACAAAACCGTGACGATGTTCTTGACAAAAACAAAAGAAACCCATTGTCCTTAGACTTAGAAGATATAAAATTGACCATAGCTAATTAGAGAATCCTTGTAGATCTCCTTGAAATGAAGCCACCAAAGCTACTTCTCCAGTGCTAGTTTTGAAAAGGAGTTTGCCATTGAATTGAACTGCCTATGGACATGTAGACCCTTCAACCATATGAATTGAAGTTTTAGTTCCTAAATCTTCACCTTCCATGGCCTTAAGTTGAGTGCTTCCAGTTGATACTTCCCATCCATCCAGTCTATCACAACCCTCAAGTCACCAACCACCATTAAATATCCAATGTGGCATCCATTTGCAATAGAGAGGAGGCCCCATAATCCAAGAAGTTATGCCTTAGTATTAGTGCCAACACCAGCAACAAAATTTGCTTTGAATAAATGTTGGGCACTGAAATTCAACACGATTCCTACACCGCAAATGAATCTTTCTACGGCAACAAATGACTCTTTCTAAAACACCATAAAAAAACCCAATAGGATTATTATCAAAATAAATTTGGTTCAAAATGAAATCAAAGCAATCACCTTTGTTTGGAATAGGAAAATTATTGATAACCAACACTATTCTTGAGCTGGTGGTTGCATCATTCCTAACCCAATCCTCAAACAAGATTTTGTTCCTATAATGTCAAATTCCCCAGAGCACAAGAAATGGAACTACCCTGTGTCTAGGAAATGAAATAAACCAGTTGTGAATATTTCCTTCTAAAGTAGGCATGTTCCAAGATCCCTCTAATTTTAGTTGATTATAGACATCTTCCCAGATAGATTGTGAAAATGAACACTGAACAAACAAATGCACTATAGACTCTTCTTCGTTCAAGCAGAGAGTGCAAGTTGAGGGCCCTATACCCCCACTGAATTTGTAATTTACCCCAGTGAGGAAACGATCCTTTAAGTAGAGCCACATAAAGATAATTAACTTGTATGGAAGCTTAACTTTCCACAATGCTTGGTACCACCAAATTGGATCCTCCACCACATCCTAAGTTGTAAGAGCATTATAAGCTAATTTGGCAATCACTATTCCCAATGAATTATTCCATGACTAGACTAACATGTTCGCATCACTTTTAATAGTAACACCACTATTTCTTAACATTGCCAGATAACCAGACCACTCAATAGCCAACTCACCCTCCAATATATATACATAAATTGTAATACCCTAGGTTGATCCCCAATTATAATTGTAAATATGTTTTTATAGGTTGGTGAGCCACAATATTATGGGCCTGAATGCCTATGTGATTATTTGGTTGAAGAGCCTAGATGTTGAAAGACGAGCACACCTATTATTGTAAAATATAATCACTCAGATATTAATAAAATCACACCACTGTTGCAGATTGACTAGACAAAGGAGTAAGGGGGATAAAATCCACTAGAGAGGGAAAGGGGGCTAAGAGCCTCCGGTTAAGGGCTAAGCCTAAGGAACTTAGGCCAAGGGAATATTTTAATAATATTTCCTAAAAGAATAATTTATGGATACATATACATTATGTTATCCAAAGTTCCCCAAAAGAAAGGGAATGAATCACCAAGTGGGTGAAAAGGGGGATCATAAGGTGTCATTTTGTAGACATGCAAATATATTGGGAAAGCTTAGTGTAATTTCCCATATTGGCTATCATTCTTCAATTTTTCTTTGGTTCATAATTCATTTTGGGGAAAAGACCATCACTGAGAGTGGATTTATGGAGCTGAAAGTACCTTGTAAATACTTGGTGGTATGGGTTGAAGAGGCAGGTTGTCAAGCCCGTGTGCTGAAGAAGCAGGTTTTCAGACCCATAAGATATTGAATAAGCAGGTTTTCAGGCCCATAAGCATTCTCTCTAGGTGAAAGAACTACTACGAATTGTTTTCCCATGGTGTCAAGTTGCAACTATAGGGATTTGAGACTTCCTGTTCAACCTGTTGTTGAATCCCCAGAAGGGAATTGGGGTAGTCGAAGGATTGTTGAGTAGAAAAGGGGCACACTTCTTAGGGTGGGACAAGCATGTGTGGAATGAGAGACTGTAAGTTTTTTGTTAGAGCCGGCACCTAAGTTTCAATATTGTTGTTGCTTAGAGACTTGTTTGCAACCAAATATTCATGTCGATTTTATCATTGTAAAATACCATCATAATGGAATAAAATTTATTGTAGTTGTCTCCTTTCTTTGCAAAGATTTCTATCATATTAGGTTTTTAAAAGATTCATTTGATTAGTTGTGTGTACGAGTTCATTCATTCGTTTCTCTTGTTCAATTTCATGATTGTAAGCATGAAATTAGAACAAGCTCTGGTTTGGGCGCATCATACAGTTTGTGGACTTTCCTTTTATAAATTGGATAACACCCAAGGGCGTCTAATATTTTCAAGAACCTTAAAAGTTTGTGAAACTATCATATTATGGGTTACTTCCATACCATTAGCGCATGAGTTATCCACCTTGGGGTTATGCCTTAGGCATTCTATTCTTTGAATATTTTGATTTTCACATTACCATATCTACGATCGTGCATCAAACAAAACTTTGGTGTATTTTGAAATATTAATCCTATCCCTTGTATACATATCGCAGTCTCGTCGTTCTGGTACAGGACTGACAGTCATGCCTTCAAAAATTACTCCTTTGTCCTGCTAGCACAAGCATGCATTCATTGCTTTAGGTGGTAAGTTTTTGTTTTTGGGTTTGGCATTCATTTGGTAAGGTGGTTTTCGTTCTGTGCGTCCTTTGGTTTAACATCCACTCAATAGTCCCAGCAGTCGCTATGGTGGCTTTCTCCCGAAGCCTTAGGTATCAGGTATCCTCCGAATATGCAGAGCTCATCCTCTATTTCGTGTGTTTTCAAACACACCCCACCCCTTGCTACTCCTGCTAGTTTTGTGTGACCAAATCGATGGTGTTGTTCCTGATTTTATACTTTAAGGCTCTAAAGTATACCGTCAAGGCATCTAAAAAGATAAAGAGAATTAAGGGGTAAGAATCAATTGTGAAAGGTAAATCAGAGTTGGTTTCTCAACTGTCTCTGTCTAGCTTCCCATTGTTCTTGGATGTTGATATCTCTCTCGATAACTGCCCATGAGCGTTCTAATTCGACCCGGGTAGTCGTTGTTTGCAGGATAGTGTTAAATAAGCTCAAAGCAATGCTAGTTTCATCTTGAAGACCAAGTTCTATGTTAGGTTGTCTATTATTTGGGACAGTCATGGGGAGTAAATTTTTATTGAATTATAAAATGTTTAAAGATTTTTTGTTTCAGTTTTGAGGTTGAAATAGAAAAGGAGTTTTGGAACTCAAAATAATAACATAATAACAGTAGAGGTCGTTTCCCGTACTTGAAATAATTTGAGAATAGTAAAATAATAACAAAGTAATGCTGCTGAAAAATATGAGGCTTTAATCATGAAAGAATCTCATATCATAACATAAGAAGGAGAGAAAAACAATATTTCTAATGAAGTATAAAATATAACCATCCAAATGACCTACAGGTCTTGAAACTGTTGATAGCAATCACAGAGGAAAAACTGTAAATGATTGGATAATCAAATAAATTCAAACTACAATAGAAGTTAGAGTTAAACTATAGTTGATCATTCATTAGAAAAACATGAAAAGAAAGATGTTGAAAGATATTGAAAACAGAGTAAAGGAACACATAGCTTCAAGTTGACAGAATTCAAAATCACTTTCGCATTATCTATATCACTGTAAATCGGAAAACTTCTAATACAATTGGCTCCCAAAAAACAAAAAGCCCTTTCTCAGTCTTGTGAAATTATATTTATACATGATCACCAATTTTTTTTTCTATTGGTGATTAATTAACTTCCAAAGACTAACGGTTACATGAATGTGAAATACTAAACCGTTTATATTTCTATCTTTATCTTCTTTGATTAATTTCGATGATGAAATTTTCAAAATAATACTTTATTTCTTTGTTGATGAAACTCCTTATTCTGTTTTGAAACAATCAATACATTTTCCTAGGAGCTGCACCAACGCCCCAGGAGCCTCTGGAATATCTTTCGCCTCAAAAAGGAAGAATTTCCTCTGTAGTCCTGGTAGATGGTCATCAACTATCTTTCCTGTAAACTCAATAGTTTGTAACTTTAAATTCGGCTTCACCATCCACCTGTTAATCTGTGTAACATCAATTACCTTTATCTGTGAGATTTCTATTTGAATTTCATCCAGATTCTCCTTGAAATTTAATTGATGCCTTCCAATGTTGATTTGTCCCAATAACCCAGGACAATTGTCTCTTCCAATGTTCAACAAAGCCTTATCTAGAAGATCGAAAATTTCTTGGCAATCATCGTTAACCTCTTTGGTTATTGTATTTTTTTTGGCAAGTCTTGCCTCCCAAACCTTGAGTATTATATCCCCTTTGATCTTCTCTGAAACATATAACTTTTGAGTCTTTCAGATCTTCTCTTTTGTTGAAAGAGTCATTGTCTTTTGAAAAGTGGTTCTGGCTACTTTTTCTTCCCTCTCCTTTAAGAGGATATTGTCGAAGGATTTGCTTGTCCCCTAAAAGTAAGTATGAATAATTTCTAGCTTAGAGATCAATCCATGTTTTTGTTTTTCTATTTTTGCATGTATTTCCAATGCCTGGGCTTGGAAAGTTTCCATCTCTACCACTTGATTTTGGATTGAACTCATCTTGTTCTATAATCGTTTATTCATTTCTTCCTAATGTAGGACCTGTGTTTGACTGGCCTGTATCTTCATGTTCGCTTCATTTAAGCTTGTTCTTAGTATTTTAATCTCCTGTATGTCACTGTTTCTGGCTCATTCTAGCCCTTTGTTTATTTCCAGAATGATACGTCTTTTAGTCTCCCTTAATTGAATTTGTAGCTGGGTTATCATTTGGTCTTTCTGTTGTAACCTAATCCTCAAATTGCTTATAGAGTGTAAGTTTGCTGATGTGAAGGCTCCCATTGTGCCTGCTATTTCTGTAGCAAATTCCCCTTCTTCAAGATTTTTTCCATCATAGTGATCTTATGCTTTTTTATCATCGTGTCTCCTCTTAGATGCATTTCCTGTTTCAAGATAGCCCTTCTCTTTTTACTGAAAAAATAATTTTATGAAGGAATTTCGTCTCTAGAAATAGGTTTGAGGTCACTAACATATAGAGCTCCCTCTTGGGGGTTTCCATAGGTAGACTGCAATGAGGTCAAAGAAGTAATAGGGCTTCCAAGCTTCATCCATACCGTTCCTCCTATTTTTTTGAGAAAATTCTCAGGGAGTTCTGGAGATGTTTCCAACTCCTTTCCTTTCCCTGACTCTGAGTTCTTGATTTGTAGAGATTATGTTCTTAGTAAAGGTATTTCAATATCCTTCAAACTTTCCTTTGTATTTTCTTTATCATGTGCATCTGATTCAAAACCTGGGGGAGGTCCTTCCTGCTCTGGAGGGGGAATAGTGTATTGACCTTGCAATATCTTCGGTAAACAACTTCACCTATGGCTTTGGAAGGTCATAAAACAAGTCTGTAAGTCGGGTGGTAATGACCGTACTCTAATTAATACTTCCTCATAAGTTTTGACCTCTTTGAACATATCATCATAAGTGGACCTTTCATGTTCATAAGCTTTCATACCACAGTGTATCAGGTGTTTTTTCACAAGTTGATAAGGGTTATTCTTTATGTTCTCAATATTTACCATTTTGATTTCTTCGAGCTCTTTTGCTTCCACCTTGGAATGGCCCAAGTTTAGTAATGAAAATTTCCCGATATGCACAGGGAAGATTGGCCAGGATTTTTTTTGAGCCTCCTTTAGCTCTATTTCGATACTTCCTTTCACTATTTGGTGTGCTACCTCCCTCAATACCAGTCTGTCTAGGAGAAATTTTGGAAGTGCATGAGGAGGGACTGAGCACCCATAAACCCTAATGTAGGAGAAACTTTCTTTGATGAACCAATCGGCTATTTCCCTGAGGTTTTCTAACACTGTCTCAGATATGCGAGGAGGGTCACAGCCATGAAGCATTTTATGCATTGGTATTATTACAAAATGACAAACCTCGTAAAATGAATTTTTTGCATTTTCTTCCCACGGCTTTGAATGATACTCGTGAATGGGTTGGGGGCAGGTTATGTTCCAGTTCCAATTCATCAGAGGTAACGGAGTCAAAAAACAAATGGCGTCCATTATGTATGCCGACATGTAAAAGGCCACTGGTTGACCTTGGGTTTTTGCGGCTTTGTAATTTGAAACCTCTTTGGCCAGGTTATCGGATAAAATCTTGCTCCAATTGAAACTATGCATTAGTGTCACATAAGTCATCAGTTATTCATTATTAATGTGGCCGTATTTTGGCAATCCCAGATTCAAAATTCGAAAGATTTCATTCAGCGGTACCGAAAATAAGAAAAAACCTAAGAAGTTTAATTACCGTTAATCGTGTTTTAAAAATAGAGTTAGTTCAGTTTAAATGCTGATTATGATTCGAGACTTCGATTTCCTGGGTTTTGGGGATCGTGAATACATGAGGTGTGTCATCGCTAAACCCTGATTCCCGAAATTGCGAAATCACGATGAGATTAAGTTAGGCCGTAACTTTTGTATTAGTAACTTAATTAATCTGGATTAAAAACTAACTTCCATTCTTTCGAAAAATTGGGGATCGGGATTTCGTGATTCAATATGTATGAAAAACATATGGTTTCGAGTAGACCCGAATCCCGAAAGGTTTTAAAAAATGTTAATCAACTCCTTTAGGGGTTAAATTACCTTGATTAAAAATAACTTTACAGAATGCGCGTCGGTACTTTTAAAACACTTTTGGTTTTTTGCCTTTGATTATTTAAAGAATAAATCTTGTCAGGACTTCGGTACCGGGCTTTTGGAAATGATAGTGAGGGTTATGCTTTATGAAAAGCCGAAACCCGAAAAAGGAAAGTTTTAGTCTTGGAGATAAAAAACTTTAAAAACTTTTTCAACATAGGCTCCAATTGGGGACCTCGTCTCCTTGTGGGACGAGGAGAACGAGTAGACTTAGTGCCTTTTATTGGGTAAATGGATTCAAAGGCTTCTTTCTGCGGAACTTGCTTAGGAAGGGGATACAGAGGGAAAAAGAGATTTCGTCTTTACTTCTAAAAAGATTTTCAAAACTCCCATGCGTTGTAAAATCAGTTGCAACCCTATTCATGATCTTCTCCTTCTCGAAACTGAATTTAGGTCTACTTTAAGATGATCAAAACAATCCTTTGAAATCCAACAGATCTTGCGACTTTTGGTTTGTATCAAACGAAGTAAATTTCATGCTTTTAATCGGGGAGCCCTATCTGAACTTGGGATGCAGATCTGGTTTCGAAAAGGTTGGTAACCAGAGTAGAGTAAAATTTATGTATGATAGCCTTACAGATACCTCAGATATTGCTTCACTTCCAGCAAGCCTGTTCAATACCCTGATGAAGTTATCTGTCCCTTTTTACTGAATTTCCTTTCACCACTTCGAATCATAATTATGCATTTAAATGTTGAGACGAGGGAAATCATTTATGAATTTCCTTTCATCGTCTTTTTGGACTAGATGGGGGTAATCAAATATGAATTTTCTTTCACCATCTGTCTTATATTTTACTTTTTGAACATGAAGTAGGGGCAATCAGTGGTACCAAGTATACCAGGGATGATACCTGTGTAAAATTTGCAGTGGAGGTCTATCAACTTGCTTTGATTACCCTGGACTAACCTTCTCTTAACTTTCAAAGCACCTTAGCCCGCAAGGAAAATGGGAAAGATTACTTCCAGGGGCCTTCCTTCAAGCAAGCCTTAATCCTTAGAAAACTGTTAAAAAACCTAGGAGAGTCAGGATCAACATATGCATAACTTTGTTTAGTCGGAGAGTGAGGAGTTATGAGGACTGGCTTACCTTTTAAGATCTGTTTTCCAACTTCCAAAGCTAAGACGTAATATCTTCTCCCTCTGTGGGAAACCCGGAAAGATGCTTGGTTTTTTAAGAAGGCAAAACCGAGGGTAGAAAGGGGCGACAGAGAAAGACCTGGAAATCGAAAAACAGGGGTCATGGATTAAACGCAACTCTTGGAACCCTTTCTCGGAGACGCTTTACTCTCTCTGCTTATTTTAATTACCTCTTATCTTTATCTAGGTGAAATTCGACCCAGAGTAAGAACTCATTCTTTTAGTGACATATCACACTTACAAGACCATCACCACACTTTAGAGACCTTCATTTGAAAATAGACTTCTCTGGAATTCACACCTTTGCCTTACCATTTTCGTTCTCTTTTGAAATAACGGAAAATCTTTTCTATCACCTATTTTCATCGAATTTATCTTCCGATATATGGCCATCTGTTTGCTCCTTTCCCTTGTTTGGGATGCAAGCCGAGATCCTGTAAGGGAACAATATGAAAAGTATCACGGCTTTAAAAGAATTGAATGCATTGAAAATTTCATATTCCTACTTCTAGAAAAACGTTGACCGATTTTATTTTTAACGAAAGTAGACTTACCAAAGAAAATTATGAAATAAAAAAGGAAATACAAACTGGTATATATAGTGGGAATTTTGGAAACCAATTATTTCATATAGTGTTTTAAATAACGTCCGTTGGCAGGGGCGTTGAGGATTTTACCGTCCAAATTCTCTAACGGAAACAAATTTTTTCCTTTGGGAGTTGTAACCTTGAACGGCCCATACCATATGTGATCGAATTTACCATGTTTTGTCAAGTCTTCCTTCCTAGCATCCCATTTTAAAACCAAATCTCTGGGGAGAAAATCTCTGTCTTTGGCCTTACGATCGAATAGCACTTTCATGTTGTCCTGGTATTTTTGCAACCTTTCGTCCACTTCCGCCCTGTGCTGTTGGACTTGAATCAACTGGTTTATTCTTCTTGTGACATGATTTGGTTCTTCTTTCTCATCTTGCCAAAGTTTCATTACAGGAAGCGCTAAATTTATAGGTAATACTACGTCAGTCCTGTATACCATTTGGAAAGGAGAAGTGTCGATAGACTTTTTCGTGCCTATCCGATTTTCCCACAAAGCATATTTCAAATGCACATGCCAAGATTTCTTGTTTTCACTCAACAGTTTCTTAATTATATTGATTAGGCTCTTATTTGAAGACTCGGCCAGCCCATTTCCCTGGGGGTAATATGTCGTGGAATGACCAAGCACGATATTTTACTTTTGGAAAAAAATGACCATAGCCATAGATTTAAAGGCCTGGGCGTTATCTGTGACTATCTTTCGGGGGAAGCCAAATCTAGACAAAATGTTCTCTTCTAAGAAATCTATTACCACCGAATCCATAGCCCTTCTAGTTGGAATAGCCTCCACTCATTTGGTGAAGTAATCTTTAGCAGTTAGGATCC
>JASDQU011104817.1:15489-29982 GCA_032191745.1 Picea mariana
ATGCTTGCCTGCGAACAATTGGCAAGGGTTGCAAGATTGGACCTTGGCGTTGACATCTGAGAAAAGTTTGGTCCAATAATATCCTGCCCTCAAGATCTTATAAGCCATTTCCCTCTAGGCATGTTTTCCTCCACATACTCCTTCATGAAATTGGCTTATGACCTTCTATGTTTCTAATTCAACCAAACAAACCAATAGGAAGCCAAGTGGGTCCTTCCAATACAATTGTCTTTCGGATATACAGTACTTGACTGCATGCAGCTTTAGCGTTTTGGCTTTAGATGGGGGTAAGTCACTCGGGCACTTCAAGGTCAACAGGCAGGACACTATGTCTTTGTACCAATCTGATGAAGCAAACTTATCTTCGATTCTGATTTCAGTTATTGGTTCATCGATCTCGTTCATGTCCACACACTCTTCACCTCCCTGTAGGCCATTTATTCTGAGAGCTATGAAATTTGATTCAGCTAAGAGTTTATCCAAACCTTGCCCCTTTACTAGTCTTGTTGGTTTTATATCCAAGTCGAATTCTTGAATTTTGGCAAGCCACCGTCCTCTTTTTCCATCACTGTCGTACTGAACCAAAATGTCTTTTACGGAGCTGGTGGGTACGTACACAATTACCTTGGAATGCAACACGTAGGTTCTAAAATCCTTTAACGCCTTCACCACAACATATGCTTGTTTTTCCATTATATCATATCTGAGTTTAGCATCTCTAAGACTTTTGCTAAAAAAGGCTATCGGTTGCTCGAAACCTTCTTCATTTTTCTGGAGGAGTACCACGGCAAGTGTGTGTTCGGAGGAAAATGAGAAAATAAGAAAATCCTTTAGATAATCAGGGCTTGCCAGTACAGGTGCCTCGCTTATAACCTTCTTGATGCGTGCAAACGATGCTTTGGCTTATGTTGTCCATTTCACTTCGTTGTTTTTATTTAGCATATATGTGATCAACTTCACGATTTCAACAAAGTTTGGGATAAATCTCCTCAAAAAAATTATTTTTCCTAAGAATGACTGAATCTCTTTTACATTCCTAGGGATATTTATTGTGTTTATAGCTTCAACTCTTTTAGGATCAATTTTTATTCCATCTCAAGACACAATAGGGCCCAAGAGTTTACCTTCTTGCATAGCAAAGTGAGAACTTTTGGGGTTTAAAGACAAACCGAACCTGTGGCATTTCTCAAATGTTTGCTTGAGATGTATCAGATGATCTTCATCAGATTTAGAAAAAATAGTTAGATCATCAAGATAGATAACCACAAATTTGTCCCTTTCGCCAATGAAAGCGATATCCATAGCACGTTGGAAAGTAGCACCTACATTCATTAAACCAAAAGGCATCTTATCATACATAAATGTACCCCAAGGGGTGGTGAAGGTTGTTTTTTCTTTATCGTGTTCGTTGACGGCAATTTGATTGTACCCAAAAAACCTCTCAATCATCGACATCCTATTTTCCCCAACTACTTTTTCTAAAATGTGATCCATTTTGGGTAGGGGGTAATTGTCTTTGGGGGAGGACTTATTTAGATTTCTGAAATCAACACACAGTATAATTTCCCCATTTTTCTTTCTAACCGGGGCTAGGTTTGCTACCTAATCAGAGTATCTCAGTGGTATGATTATTTTTGCAACTAGGAGATTTTTGACTTCCCTTTCGACCACGGGCAATAAAATAGGATTGATTTGTCTAAGTTTTTGTCTAAAAAGTTTGACACCAGGCTTCAGAGGTATCTTATGTTCAATCACAGTGGTGTCATAGGTTCTCATCTCTTCATATGACCAAGCGAAAATGTCCTTGTACTTTCTAAGCAAGTTAGCGTATTTACTTTTGGTTTCTAGGGGCAGATATTTGGATAGTTTCACCAACCGAGGGTTTTCTTTAGTACCTATGTCACAATCCTCAACCTCTTCAGGTTGAGGCTGTAGAGTGGATCTTGAAGGGATATCATCTTGATTGAATAATCTTTCCAAGGGAATCAGGCCCTTGGGGATCTGGTTATTTTTAAGAACGAGCATTCGGTGATTAGCGATTTTATCGTGGAACTCTTGAGGATCCTCCCCTTCCTACATGATCCAAATAGGATCATTTTGGTTTTCTTGGTCAGCGTACATTTCGGAAAACTCGTCTATTGATTCTAAAAATTTGTGAAGCTGTTCATCATCCTCAAAGACTTTCCAATGTTGTATGTTATTCGGTATAGAAGTTCAGTGCCTCATTTGTATGTGGAACTTTAGTTTAAACCTGGTGGGAGGTGTGAATGTTGAGGCTGCTTTGGCTAACACATCAGCCTGTTGGTTTTCATTTCTTGGAATGAAATGAACCTTGACAGAGGAGAAGAAATTTTCAATCAGATCCCAGACATAATTCTTGTAGGACCTCAACCTAGGATTTTTGGCCTGGTATTATCAGTTTACCTGTTTTACGATTAGCCCGGCGTCACCAAAGACGTCGAGGTTTTTTATTTTCATTCTCCTAGCATCTTCTAACCCTAACACTAAGGATTCATACTCGCATACATTATTAGTGTGATCCTCATTCCACTATAGTCTGTAGGAAAAGGGAATTACGAATTGATTATCGGGAGCCACAAGGAGTGCCCCAGCTCCATCTCCAAAGTAGGATGAAGCATTGTAAAAAAACATCTTCCACACACTAGAGCTATATACATTTTTAAAAAAAAATTCTTTATTTGTTTTTTCTTCTGTACAACTTTCGTCTATACCTACCTCAATATCATCATCAATGGATAAAATATAGCTACCTAAATATTTATCAGCAATATAAACAGGGTGGTTATTTGGGTCATGTGGATCACCTACCATGAATGCCAACCTAGTTTCTTTGATTATACGCGTGTACTATCCTCCAAAAACTGGAATCGTAGCATATGTCATGTCAAGCTGGAGAGATCTTCCAATCTTGGCACCCCATGACCTAGATAACAACATACCATATTTTAGAGGGATATCTGTGACCACTACATCCATAAGAATTCTTTTTGCGGGTATTTGTGCCAGATTTACCACCAAGTCTTTAATCATGCCTATGCATTTGAATTTTCTTTAATTAAATGAATATAACTCTCCATAAGGCCTAGTGATTTTGAGATCTAATTTATCCATAATCACTTTAGGTATCACATTGTGGGATGCTCCAGAATCAAGCATGCAGTTATGGAGTAGGTGGTTGAACAAGGTTAATGTGATATAGAAGGGGGAAACAATGTCTTTCGCACCTTCGACATGTGGACCAAAAACTATGTTTGGCTTGTCATCTTCTAAGTTGATGACATGGACTTGGCTTTCGTATTCTGAAAAGCTAATCATCTTGGCAATTTGTTTTCTGTATATGGGATTTTTAGCCAATTCAACAAGTGGGATAGGGATTTTGATTTTGTTTATTTTATTTTCTTGACTAAAACTTCCCAGGGCCTTGTCCCTCTCTATGTTTAGGGCCTCCATTCCTTTCTTTTCATCTTTTCTTTGTGGTGCGGATTTGGTTTCACTCACAGGGACCTATGTTTTCATGGTGGGTGTTCCTACTGACTTTGACTTGACAGGTTGTGTGTGAGCAGTGTGGGTTTTTGCAGTCTGTTACTCAGCAACCTTTGGAGCCGCTTCATTAGTTTCTCCCCTAGGCAAGATCCTTTTTGTTGGGGTGGTTGGAAGACTCTTGTTCCTAGGTCTTAAATTGTATTTCTCATGTAGTTCGGCTATAATATCATCTACGATACCCTAATAGGTCAAATCTTCAGAAGTACCATTGCTAACATCATATTCTAATCTAATTTCTTTATTTAAGGATTTTTCGTAATCTTGTCTTGATAAATAGGGTGATTTACTATCATCGCCAAGATTATTTATATCCTCATCTAACTCTTCAAAATCTTCTAGGTCTTCCTCTCCAATAAAGTTTTCACTTTTGAAGGGGGTTGGAATTTTTTGATCCTCATTCTTAACTGTTTTCTGTGGGGCCTGAGGATCAGGATTCCTTCTAAAATCCTTCCTAGGAAAATGATCCCTTTTTTATTTATCTAGTTCCATTTTTGAGATCTTATTTGACAGTTCTCTAATTACCTTATCCATCTCATCTATTTTATCTCTCGAGGATTTCCTTGATCCTGAGGATCCACATTGTTCTTTGAATTTTCTAATTTCTTTGTTCCCGATTTCTATTTTTGCTTTTAATTTCCCTGATGCCATCATGTTCGATTCGATTTATAAGGCATCATCTTGCATTTTCGCGAGATCTGTTGATCTCCTTTCTCTCAATAATAGAGTGAAATCAAGATCAAAGGCTCCAATGAAAGTCAACTTTGTTGCGGGTTGAGAAGGTTTGACCTCAACCGGGATTTTATTATACAACTTGTTAAACCTTTGAATGAACTCGAGAACTAATTCTAAGTTTTTCTTTCTAAGGGCTCCAAATTCAGTTGGGTAATAGAGGTGGTCTCTCCTTTCCCCCCATTGTCTGATAAAAGTGTTTTCAAGTTATTCGTAAGATCTTAGAGATACTGCTGCTAAGGCTCGGAACCAGGTCCTCAGCTATCCTTCGAAAGTCTGAACGAGGAGTCTATAATAGACATCTTCGTGTTTGATTCCAAGGATGTGTTGGCAGGCAATTCACATTTTTCCATTGTCTTATAAGCTGCCTACACAAATGTTTTGCAAACATCAATTTTTCGTCGCATTTTTAAATAGATGACATTTTTATTCTTTGCGACATTTGCACATTTACCTTCGTTTTGTTTTCACGACTGTAAGCGTGAAAACTCAGTCTTTTGAAGTCGCATTTCGATCATTATCTGAACTGTCATTATCTCTTTTGTCGATATACCTATTGCGCTCACTTTTGATTTATCATTATATAGCTGGAGAGATCATTTGATTGGTACTCATGATTCGATTGATTATGTAATTTGTTTTGATTAAGTAATGCATTGGTATTTGGATTGGCTTTTTATTTGACCTACTTGACCTTTAGTTTCATAAGATATATGGGTATTATGTTTAAGTCTTTCATACATATCTTGTTAATATAATCCCTATGTTAAGGTTTTCATAACTATTGGTTGGTTGATTATATGAATACCCATTGGCACATTGGTTAAACTATTGATTATATGAATGCACATTGGCGCACAGTTGAGTTTGGTATTGATTTCAATTTGAATGGTGGTGGTTAAAAACTTTGGTATAACGTTGATTTTGTGCGTTGGTTTATACACTTGCCATTTGATTTATTAGTTGGCCAAGTGATATGACTGTTGAACTATGCTATAATGGGTTGAATTACTATGTAAATCAGCGGTTGTACTTTGGCAATTACTATTTTGCATGGCAGAGATAAGCTCCACCACCTTCGCACGATGGAATTTATGCCTATCCCCTTTTCCCGTTCACTTCTGTTAGCTCGGGTAGCTCTGCTCCTGTGCGTGTTATGATCCAAACCCTTGTCTTACCATGTGCTCGGCTCCATGGCACCAGTCGTACGAATCGAGCCAAACAGAAACCAAGCCTTGTTAATGTTTGACAATGCTCAGAAAGATTTGGAGGACAACGAATGGCTCACGTTCGTGCAATGATTTGAGGATTTTAATCTCTGTGTAGCACGACAGTTTGCCATGAATTTCGATGGCTGTAGATCCAAGGTGGGTGATATACAGATTGAGATCGATGAGAAGTTTATCATCTCTGCTATGGGATTACCTGCCTCGGGACAACATTGTTTTAAGAATTGTAAGGTCGAGGAGGTGTCGTGGACACTGTTGTTTCTCTCGCGCAAAGTCACTTCGTGTGACAGAGGTATGCCCATATCTATGCTCAAACCACAATGGCATGACCTATTAATGCTAGTCAAGCAGTTCGTGACCTGTGAAGGTCGATACGGGCTCGTGTTTCTCTACCACCTGCATTTGCTGATGATTTTTATAGGGTATCCTTTAAACATGCCTTTCTACTTTCAACGCAGCTTATATAAGATGTCAAAAAGATTTAAAAGGCAGAAGGCTGACAGTAGCTTGTTTCATCATGGGCTTATTAAGATTATCGTTGTTTATCATTTGAGTTTGCATGGTGATAGTTGGAGAGCTTTCCTCGCTCGTAATGGTTTTGAGGATTTAGACCCTCTCCCAGTTGACAAGCCTGTGGTAATTGAAACCAAGGTCGAGCCGCCTGTACCCTTACATGTCCTATTGCCTAAACCCTCGGCCAACCCTAAGGTTGACTTACTAGACATTCGAATTGACAAATCCGAGCCTACAAAGAAACCTATGAGCAAAAATCCCAAGGAAAACCCTACTGCTAATGCCAAAGGAAAAAGGAATTCCCGTCTCATTTCGAGAATGGCTAGAAACAAGGCTAAACCCTCTGTTGAGTGAGACCCTATTGTCCTTAGTGTGGATTCATATTCTGACATGGAACGATTCTTAGCTAGCGAGTACCCTTACTCGCAGGGTTTATGCCCCGAACCACCTTACAATTTCGTAACAAATATTCCCCCTTGCCTAAGAAATGACCCTAGCTACCCTGGTATTAAGTTGCCTAACGAAACCCTCAGCCACATGTCCAAACCCTCTCCTTCTCTTTCAAACCCCACACAATCTTCCTGTGACCAATGCAATTTATGGTTGGAACGTTATTACATTTATGTTCCCTTACTCCAATCAAAAATCCAATCACTGGAAAGTCGAATTGAGGTATTGACCAGCCAACGAGACCAACTCCAAGTAGCTAATAAGAAACAGAAGAAAACATGATCGATCCTTTTCAAAAACGTTGAATCGACTATGGCAATTATCAACTCCAAATTGGCATGATCAAGCCGTCTCGTCGCTATACAGGTATGGATTTTAATATTATTTTAGCTGTGTGAGTGGATAGAGTGATGTAATGATTTGAATTATGTTTTCGAATAGCTCTGTTTACATTTTGAAATGGCTCTGTTATAATGTGTGTATTCTGTACATTGTTTCGTTTGCTAAAAATAAAAAAGAAATTTCGATTTGGTATATGATTTGATTATTCCCAGTATAGCCATCGATAGATTTTGATTGGATTTGAATGGTTTTAGTTTAGATTTGATTGATGGGTTTTGCCTGATTGAGTTAACGAAATTATTGGTTCACTTTCATTTCAATTCGTTTTGTATCCATTCCGAACAGGAAGTTTTTCATGATCAATTTAGAATGCGATTCAATTGGATTTGATTTCGTTGTGATCCATATACTGTGGTTGGTAAACGATTTTATTGATTTTGGTTGTCAAGATATGTTGTGTCATGTAATCTTCTTAGAATAGGAATGCAACTCTGTTCGGTTTCAATTCAAAAGGAACGACTCTATTTTTATAAAAACAATATGCTCATTTAAGTCTGTGCAAGTGCGCCTGAATCATGGAATGGATTCGATTAATGGAAACTATGCCAAACCCCAGCCGATTGATTCGCTTGATTGGATTGTTGTTAGTTCGATTATTTGATGAGTTGGATTTCGATTATAATTGATGCTCTATTCGATTTAAAATTTGTAAAACGAATTGGTCAAACCCGGTTATAATTCATTTGATTGGAACGATTTTGATTAAAGTCAATTGATCTTGTTTGCCCACTGTGAAATAACAAACGACCGGATATCTATTACGAACTCTGTTACTAATTGATTGATCTCATTACGATTTCGTTTGTAGGCAGTTACGCGCCAGTTTTGGTTTAATTCGCTTATGGTATAAATCGGTTGCTATGTCATTACACCTGTAACGATTGGAAAATGATTTTGTTTGAATTCGGTCGTATTTCCTGCTTAACCATTACCTACGATTTGTTTGATTATATTGGTTTCAATTGAATATCAAACGATTTTACAACTGTTGGATTCGATTGGTTGTGAAACGATTATAGTGCAGTTCCATATGATTTTGTCACCCGACTTTGCGATAACAAACAAAACAGAGTATGCCCATCCCTATAGTCACTTAATTGATTTGGATCCTGTTTGATTTAGAATGGCATAACAAACTCAAATTAAATGATTCGTTTTCAAATGGCAATTGGATGTCAATTTAATGGAATTCTTTAAAAGATTTTTAGTTAATTTTAATGTTGATTCCGTGTCTTATTTAGACTAGCTACAGAATCAGAGGATTCTGTAGCTAGGTCTATAGATTTAGATTTTTATTATTTTCTTTAACATATATCATTCTAACTTGTTCATTTTTTGTCATTTTCAGGTGAATTCGAATTGCATGGGATTTGATGGACAGTTTAGAGGATATTGGTGTTTCTAGTTTTATTGAAGTTTCCTAGTTTAGTTGAACTTGGGAAATCTTCCTAGATTTTATGTAAACCGTTTTGTAACTTCCACGGGGAGGTTTTACCCTTTGCAAAAACTTATAAATACTTATTATTTTTGTAATAAGGATCATCCTTGCTTGTGGGAGAACCAGGATTATGGATATCTAATACAAACTGAGGCAGAAGTTTATGTTCTGCTACAGCTTTCGCTTCCATAATATCAATCTTTTGTTTCATGTTTATGCTTATCAATTTGCATTTGATTAGTGACTACTTTAGCTATCATTGTCTTTTGCAGAATGATATGATTGAATTAATGTTTCATCCATGCCTGATTTCTTTCACTAATTCAAAAACACAACAATTACATGATTCAGTTTTTGAATGGCAGATTTCTCTTCTTCATCAATTGAATTATTTTGTATAAGTCTTTGCATACGGGTTTATCTAATTGTAGAGATTTATAAATTATAAGATTGTTGTTTTTATGTCTTGTTTGTCCTGTAAACAAACTCGAAGAGCACTGAAGCCTATCGTTTATGAGAAGCTTCTGGATTATTTGGTGCGGGTTTCCTCCCTCCGATCAGCTTCGAAGATTATCATACACAGGACAAATCTGGAGCGTTTCCAGGTCAGTTTGTCATTTATTTGTTTAGTATAATATTAGTAGTTTAGTTAGATATATGTTTTAGTTTAGATTAGTAATTAGAATTCGTGTATTAGTAGTTTAGTTTAGTTAGTTTCTGTTTTGTTTCTTGTTTATAAAAATACAAAATCAACAAAAAAAGTCTTTTACTGTCTTAGGGAAGAATATAAATGAGTTTTTCAGGTTTTATTCAAATCTATAAATTGTAGATATTGTACATTTTGTGAATAAGTTATGTTTCAGATAGAAGTTAGATAGTTAATTAGTTAGAGTTAGTACAGTAGTAATTAGTAGATTGTGTATATATAGAATAGTTAGATTAGTTTAGTTTGTTTTAATAATTAGTTTTAGTTAGTTTGTTTGTTTATTAGTTAGTTTTAGTTAGATTAGTTTTAGTAGATTAGTTTCCTTTTTTTTGTTTTCTTAGGACCTTAGATCGGCTAACGGAGCCGCTAAACCCGTCAGGGTGGTTCATCCCAAACGACTTGGGTTATTAGACAACCCCGGACTAGTTCCACTCTCTCAGTTGGCGGACGGTCGATTTCTCCCGTCAACAGGATGTCGACAAATTGGTCAAAGAAATTTATGTGTTCTTGAGCGGTTAAATCTCCTTCCCCTGTAAATTTGGGAAGGCTTTTCATATAATTTTTGGAATGGTCGTGTAGGGGAATTGGGAGGACAAGGGGGGAATATCTGGCATCTACCTTAGCAAAGATTCCAGGAAGCAGTGCTTGGCCACCTACTAGTCCTCCTGGGGCACCGCCCCCAGCTCCAGCGCCTTTGTGTGCAGCCATTGATGGATTTGAGGCTGAAGCTCGGAGTGTGTGAGGAGAAGGCTCACAGAAGTTTGGGGTATATACTTCAGGAAAAGAGAACGTATTGTTTGAAGGGGGGAGCAAGACAGATCTCTCAAGTGTTTCCTTAATGTTCAATTGCGTAAAATCAGGCTGAAAAATAGTATGTATGGGTGTAATGATTTGTCTAAGGGATATTCGTGATTTTAAAATCTTTTCCGGATCAGAGACTGGCGAGGTCTGCTTGTCGTCTGGGTTCTTTCTGGTGTTATTTTGGCTAAAATCTAGTTTACTTATCGTGGATTCGCCAAGTAAAAAATGAAGGTAGCCTTAGAAGGTTTTTCTATCTTTGTTCACTATCAAAGAAATAAAGTGTCAATGTTGTTCTTCCTAGGGAAACGTTTCATTTCTTCGTTCCCTGTCAACGGTGCCAAAAAGATGTTGTTCCTGAGTTTATACTTTAAGGCTCTAAAATATATCGTCAAGGCATCCGAAAAGATAAAGAGAAATAAGGGGTAAGAATCAATTGTGAAAGGTAAATCAGAGTTGGTTTCTCAACTGTCTCTGTCTAGCTTCCCATTGTTCTTGGATGTTGATATCTCTCTCGATAACTATCCATGAGCGTTCTAATTCGACCCGAGTAGTTGTTGTTTGTAGGATAGTGTTAAATAAGTTCAAAGCAATGCTAGTTTGATCTTGAAGACCAGGTTCTATGTTAGGTTGTCTATTATTTGGGACAGTCATGGGGAGTAAAATTTTATTGAATTATAAAATGTTTAAAGATTTGTTGTTTCAGTTTTGAGGGATGAAATAGAAAAGGTGTTTTGGAACTCAAAATAATAAAACAATAACAGTAGAGGCCGTTTCCCGTACTTTAAATAATTTGAGAATAGTAAGATAATAACAAAGTAACGCTGCCGAAAAATATGAGGCTTTAACCATGAAAGAATCTCATATCATAACAGAAGAAGGAGAGAAAAACGAGATTTCTAATAAAGTATAAAATATAACCATCCAAATGACCTACAGGTCTTGAAACTGCTGATAGAAATCACAGAGAAAAAATTGTAAATGATTGGATAATCAAATAAATTCAAACTACAATAGAAGTTTGAGTTAAACTATAGCTGATCATTCACTAGAAAGACATGAAAAGTAAGATGTTGAAAGATATTGAAAACAGAGTAAAGGAACACGTAGTTTCAAGTTGACAGAATTCAGAATCTCTTCTACATTATCTATATCATTGTAAATTAGAAAACTTCTAATACAATTGGCTCCCAAAAAACAAAAATCCCTTTCTTAGTCTTGTGAAATTATATTTATACATGATCACCAAACCTTTTTTTTCTGTTGGTGATTAACTAAATTCCGAAGACTAACAGTTACATGAATGTAAAATACTAAACCGTTTATATTTCTATCTTTATCTTCTTTGATTAATTTCAATGATGAAATTTTCAAAATAATACTTTATTTCTTTGTTGATGAAACTCCTTCCTCTGTTTTGAGACAATCAATAAATTTTCCCAGGAGTTGCACCAACACCCTAGGAGCCTCTGGAATATCTTTCACCTCAAATAGGAATAATTTTCTCTGTAGTCCTGGTAGACGGTCGACCATCAACTATCTTTCCTGTAAACTCAATAGTTTGTAACTTTAAATTCGGCTTCACCATCCACCTGTTAATCTGTGTAACATCAATTACCTTTATCTATGAGATTTCTATTTGAATTTCATCCAGATTCTCCTTGAAATTTAATTGATGCCTTCCAATGTTGATTTGTCCCAATAATCCAGGACAATTATCTCTTCCAATGTTCAACGAAGCCTTATCTAGAAGATCAAAAATTTCTTGGCAATCATCATTAACCTCTTTGGTTATTCTCTTGTTTTCAGAAAGGTTTTCCTCCCAAACCTTGAGTATTATATCCCCTTTGATCTTCTCTGAAATAGATAACTTTTGAGTCTTTCTAATCTTCTCTTTTGTTGAAAGAGTCACTGCCTTTTGAAAAGTGGTTCTGGCTACTTTTGCTTCCCTCTCCTTTAAGAGGATATTGTCGAAGGATTTGCTTGTCTCTTGAAAGTAAGTCTGAATAATTTCTAGCTTAGAGATCAATACATGTTGCTCTTTTTCTATTTTTGAATGTATTTCCAATGCCTTGGCTTGGAAAGTTTCCATCTCTACCACTTGATTTTGGATTGAACTCATCTTGTTCTGTAATTGTTTATTCATTTCTTCCTAATGTAGGACCTGTGTTTAACTAGCCTGTATCTTCATGTTCACTTCATTTAAACTTGTTCTTAGTATTTGAATCTCTTGTATGTCACTGGTTCTGGATCGTTCTAGCCCTTTGTTTATTTCTAGACTAATACTTCTTTTAGTCTCCCTTAATTGAATTTGTAGTTGGGCTATCATTTGGTCTTTCTGTTGTAACCTAATCCTCAAATTGCTTAGAGAGTGTAAATTTGTTGATGCGAAGGCTCCCATTGTGCCTACTATTTCTGTAGCAAATTCCCCTTATTCAAGATTTTTTCCATCTATGATGATCTTATGCTTTTTTTATCATCATGTCTCCTCTTAGATGCATTTCCTGTTTCAAGATAGCCCTTCTCTTTTTACTCAAAAAATAATCGGATGAAAGAATTTTGTCTCTAGAAATAGGTTCGATATCAGTAACATATAGAGCTCCCTCTTGGAGGTTTCCATAGGTAGAATGCAATGGGGTCAAAGAAGTAATAGGGGTTCCAAGCTTCGTTGATACCATTCCTCCTATTTTTTCGGGAAAATTCTCAGGGACTTATGGAGATGTTTCCAACTCCTTAACTTTCCCTGACTCTGAGTTCTTGATTTGTAGAACTTCTGTTCGTAGTGAGGGCATTTCAATCTCCTTCAAACTTTCCTTTGTATTTGATTTATCCTGTGCATCTGATTCTAAACCTGGGGGAGGTCCTTCCTACTCTGGAGGGGGAATCGTGTATTGACCTTGCAATATCTTCGGTAAACAACTTCGCCTATGGCTTTGGAAGGTCATAAAACAAGTCTGTAAGTCAGGTGGTAATGCCCATACTCTATTTAATACTTCCTCATAAGTTTTGACCTCTTTGAACATATCATCATAGGCGGACCTTTCGTACTCATAAGCTTACATACCACAGTGTATCAGGTGTTTCTTCACAATTTGATAAGGGTCATGCTTTCTGTGCTCAATATTTACCATTTTGATTTCTTCGAGCACTTTTGCTTCCACCTTGGAATGGCCCAAGTTTAGTAATGAAAATTTCCCGATATGCCAGGGAAGATTGGCCAGAATTTCTTTTGAGCCGCCTTTAGCTCTATTCCGATACCGCCTTTCACTAGTTGGTGTGCTACCTCCCTCAATACTAGTCTGTCTGGGAGAAATTTTGGAAGTGCATGAGAAGGGACTGAGCACCCATAAACCCTGATGTAGGAGAAACTTTCTTCGATGAACCAGTCGGCTATTTCCCTGAGGTTTTCTGAGGTTGTCTCAGAGATGCGAGGAGGGTCATAGCCATGAAGCATTTTATGCATTGGTATTATTACAAAATGACAAACCTCGTAAAATGATTTTTTTGTTTTTTCTTCCCATAGCTATGAATGATACTCGTGGATGGGTTGGAGGCAGGTCATGTTCTAGTTCCAATTCATCAGATGGAACAGAGTCAAAAAACAAATGGCGTCCATTATGTATGCTGACATGTAAAAGGCCACTAGTTAACCTTGGGATTTTGCGGCTTTGTAATTTGAAACCTCTTTGGCCAAGTTATTGGATAAAATCTTGCTCCAGTTGAAACTATATCCTTCTGATGCCTCCTCTAAAAAGGGTACCCAATTAGTAGGAAAATGAGAGGGGTTCTTTTTTCCAAAGAGTTTGCACAACATCATGGCTACATGAACCATGTATTCATTCAAAGATGCGGTAGCATAATTTTCGTGAGTGTCAGCCTTAAATTTTGATGGACATCTCCACCATCCTTTGATTAAATCAAGATAAGTTCGGTCTTCCTCAGTACACTCCTTCCTTTGAAATTCAACTATAAACTCGACATTGTAAATATATTTAGGATTGGGTAAGAGTTTGTACATTACTTGGATATGTTCAGGTCTGACTGAGCCGATAATGACCAACTGATCGTTTAGAATACTTCTCGTCAGAATATCAACCTTCTCTAGAGCCCAACTGATCATTTCATTGTATGCCACGAGCCGTGGGCGTGCTGCAATATTTTGAAGGTCGGATTCAGCTATGTCCCAAAGGTGATTCTCGAAATCATTTGGGGAATTTTTTATTTCATAGTCCAGAATTTCATAGATTTGTCTTCAGGATTTGATTGAGTCGATAGCATGTGGTGTTGTGTCGGATATGATATATGCCTCTGAACTGCAAATCTTAGTTGTATCTTCACTCTTCTTAGGCACTTTCTTTGGTTCCATGACTTTCGTATCATAATGAAAACCTTTCACATAAGAGAGGTGTATGAGTTTTGTTGATTAAGGTTGGTTGTCATTGATGTCAACCCTTGAAGAAAGACCCGTAGGACAAAGGTTTGGGTAATGGACCCAATAGTGTTTGATGTAAATATGACTCATTATTGTTTTTTCATGGTTGATAAGAAGTAAATATGGATGAACTCCAAAGTGGTCCCCTTATGGTTAAAGCCCTCACGGGAAGACGCTTTGTGAAGTAAGAAAACCCATGCTTAATTGTGGAATAATGAGATGAAGGAAAGTG
>JASDQU011104818.1:15491-26008 GCA_032191745.1 Picea mariana
ACCAGGTCCTAATAGAATAGACAGATGTATGGAAGACCACCTTCAACTCAAAGGAAGGCCTTTTTGAATGGTTGGTCGTGACCTTTGGTTTGACAAATGCTCCAACCACTTTCATGAGGATGATGGATGATATTCTGTGACCATTCACCAATACTTTTGTAGTGGTGTATCTGGATGAAATTCTAATTTACAGCAAGACTTGGGATGAACACTTGAAGCATATTCAGTAGGTTATGCACACCCTGCGGCAACACCAACTATACGCCAACTTGGAAAAATGCTCCTTTGGCATGGACAGGGTCAATTACTTGGGCTGCATCATTGATCATCATGGCATACATGTGGATCTAGCCACGATCCAAGTCATCCGTGACTGGCCAACCCCAACAACACTCACTGAGCTTTAGAGCTTCTTGGGCCTTGCCAATTTCTACCGCATGTTCATGTTGGGTTTCTCCCATATTGCATGGACCCTCAGCCAAATAAACAGAGGTGGTGGTAAGGCGAAATTTGCGTGGGGTGTCTCCCAACAACAAGTGTTCAATGATTTGAAGCAGTTCTTGTGCTCATCCCTAGTAATTTTTCTACTAGACTTGCAACATCCTTTTGAGATTGAGACAGATGCTTCAGACTATGTTGTGGGTGTTGTTCTCACTCAACATGGCCACCCCATGGCCTATCATAGTGAGACATTGTTAGATACCGCCTATAAGTACTCTAATTATGAAAAAGAAATGTACTCCATTGTGAAAGCATGCTGGAAGTAGAGACATTACATTCTTGGGAAGGAGACAGTCATCCACACTGATCATAAGCCACTGCGGTTCATGCAGACACAGGAAAAATTGCAGAATGAGCGCCATCGAAAGTGGTCCACATACTTGCAGCAATTCCACCTCAACATCAAGTATAAAACAGGAAGGACCAATCACATCGTTGATTACCTCAGTAGACAGCCAGTCGTGACACTCACCACGGTGCTAGACTCTTGTGGCCATGAGACATCTGGATGGCCCCAACTCTATGAGACAGGCACAGACTTCACCACCACCTACCAAATGTTGGGTGCAAACGCAGTTGTCGATAATTTCCATCTTCAGGATGGGTTCTGTCGTTTGGGCCATATCTGTGTTCCGTCAAGTGAGTGAGGGAAGTTGATCTGGGAAACCTACTACAGTCGGGTGGCATGACACTTCAGCGTTGAAAATAAAGTGGTGGTGACTTCGATAGGAGGTCAACAAGTATATCAGGTTCTGCACTGCCTGTGCTATTGCCAAACTGACCACCAAGAAACAGGGCTTGTACACCCCTCTTCCTACTCCTAACAGGCAATGGGAATCCATTTCAATGGACTACATGTTGGGCCTCCCATCCGCTAAGCTGGGAAATGACTGTGTTTTTGTGGTTGTTGATCGCTTTTCTAAGATGGTGATTCTGGTTGCCTGCAAGAAGAGCATCATAGCAGAGGCCACTGCCAATATCTTCTTTGAACGAGTCTAGGTACATTTTGGAATCCCACAAACCATTGTCTCAGATTGGGATAGTCAATTTCTCAGCACATTCTAGTCGAGCCTCTGGTCATTGCTGGACACTAAGCTCACCAAATCCACAGCCTTCCACCCCCAGACAGATGGCCAAACTGAGGTTGTAAATCAAATGATTTTTCATATCCTTTGCATGTATAATTCCAAGCACCCTCACACATGGGATCAGAGACTTCCCTATGTCCAACATAGCTACAACCGAGCCCTGCATAGCTCAACCGACCATAACCCCTTTCAAGTGGGGTTTGGATTCCAACCATTGTGACCCATAGATGTTGCACTTCCCCTTGCAGTCACCTCGACCGACTCATCTCCTGCTCCAACTGAAGCTAACAAGGCCACACAGTTGATTGAGTGGATCCAACACATCCACCAACAGGTTCAGGATATCCTACATAAGTCCAATGACAAGTACAAACAACGCCACGATCAACATCCGGCGCCGCATAAGTTTTAGGTGGGCGACAAAGTTTGGTTGCACTTGTAGAAAGAACGCCTTACAGGACCCCATCGAAAGCTTCACCCACTCCATTATGGGACATAAACTATCACCAAGGCCTTGGGGGATAATTCTTTTGAGCTCAACATTCCTCCTTTCCTTGGTCTGCACCCAGTGTTCAACATGGATCTCCTTCGCCCTTATTTCCCAGCATTATTGGACACCTCAAAAGTAGCAGAACAACTGTCGCCAAAAGAGCTCAACCCTAACTGCCTACAACAAGAATCCAATCATCATATTGTCGACAGACAGATCAAGGGCACTTGACAACAAAGGATTCATCTTTATCGAGTTGTCAAAGCAGGGCAACTCCTGTACCAAGGAAAGTGGCTCACCCGGGACTAAATTCAGCAGAAATTTCCTCATCTGATGGGGGACCTCAATGAAATGGAGACCATTTCTTCCTAAGAGGGAGGATTGATCCATATGGATATTGGTGGCCAGCCTTCTTTTCCAACTGGCTCAAAACAGTTTTCTGACAATTTTGGCAATTTACTATTTTTAGTAGTTTTAACTTTTGGGGCCATTTTGAGCGCCTAAATGAATTTTTTTCAGGATCGAGCTCCTCAATGATGTCCAAATGCAGGATTGAGCCTCCAAAATGAATCGCCTCTATGATACCTTTCCAACGGGCTATCACACACCTAAAACGGAGATTGTATGCAAAAGTTACGACCCCGGGAAGTTGATGTACTAACTTACCCAAACGGGGCCCACATGACTTTTGGCGCTTCATCTCCTAGGGTTAGGTTTTTGGATGTCTAAGGTTTTTGGCATTATTCCTTATTGTAAAAAGTCCTTCAGAGCCTCATGGTAACCTTCTTCTTGTGAATGCGCACTGTCGTCACATCTCTTATCAGAGATAAGCCGCCACCATTTCAGCAAGCTTGTTTCCGCTGCATTTTACAGTTTCAGCTTATTTCGTTATTGAATAGAAAACCAATTTTAATGTATCTCTATTATTTTGTGTTAAGCACCTGTTAATAATCTATATTCATTTCTTTCTACTCATAAAATTCGGATCATTCATCCGAAGTGGGGAATCTTCATGACTTTCAACAGGGTGGACTGCGCGAGGTTCATAGTCCACGACTGGGGGATTATCTTCGAATTATTCCCCTTAGTTTTGGTCAGGTACTTATGTGGAGTGAGAATTTTATAGACTTTGAGATCTCCAAGTTTTAATTCATTGAGCTTCAAAACTTCAATCTTATCTTGGTATGCTCGAACTGTGCGGATCCCCTTTGGGAGGTACACAGTGACTAAGGTGTACTCAAAATATCTAGGTACACTGTCTCGATTTACTACATGGCTCAGATGTGGTATGTAGGCGGGTAAAATAGTCAGGATCAATTTGGCATTCACTAGAACATCCCTATGCTTGGTTTTCTTTTCATCTAAGGGCTGGGATGGTCNTAGGTGGGTAAAATAATCAGGATCAATTTGGAATTCACTAGAACATCCCTATGCTTGGTTTTCTTTTCATCTAAGGGCTGGGATGGTCCAACTCTGTGAGCAGTTGACGGAGATGATTGCACTGTTATCATAGATGAAGCATGTACACCTACAAATAATCCTCTCTCCGACATGACTCTTTCAGTCATCAGCTTGAGGAGTAATTTTGTCATATATTCTTCGATTGTGTTGAGCTCCTCGGACATATGCACTCAGGATTAACTAGATCTGGCTCAAATTAACTTAGGTACTGCAATAGAATAGACAACAAGAGTGTGATGATCACTATGAAAGATCAACTTATTCTGTGGGATCAAATTATTGGTTAGAAAAAGTGTTCTCGGTGCATGGTGCAATGAGATAAATAGGTAACTCAACAACAAGTCACTTGCAACGGGTATGAAGCCTTCATCAACTCCATTCTTTCCGTTATGGTGCGGTCCCAATGGTTGGATGGTGAGTTGTCTGTCCATAAATGTCTTTCTATCCATTCCGAGCATCAGTCGAACAATTATAATGTCCCCAAAATCTATATTACTTTGCCATGGTGAAGTGCCATGTGTCGTTGTTCTGATATCCCGACGAAGCTCCTATTTCATAAATTTTCCTTTTGCAAGGTTTCTTCTAGATATTTCTTCAACTTTTTGACCTTAGCCCTCTTCTTACTTAGCTTTCTAGCCTTCTTTCCAGTGAGCTTTGTCTCGGTATTCCTTTGCCCATTTTGATTCTTATCTTCTTTTGATATGGTGACTTCACACTGTTGAGATTCTTTCAAGGGTAATATTCTTTGTTTATTTGGGATAGATATTTTAGTATTTTGTGGGTCTTCTAGTGTTTCTACAACTTTGACATCTAGGTCGTTGTTGTGAAATGGCTGCGATTTGTTCTCATGTTCTTCAATCACGTGTGCAATCCTTCTAGTTATAAAATCTTTTAACTCTTGCTTCTTATGCTCTAAGAATTATTCTTCTTCCTTCCTTTTGGCTTGATCTCTTTCAATCCAAGGTCTTCCTAGTAACATGGTAAATGGTGCATTGTCCTCAATAAATTTAATAATCTCAAAATCTTCTTCTGACAAAGCTCTATTGACAGTCATAGGTAGCTTGGTAAGTCTCCCACAAAGAATTATCAGTTTTCCTCTGAATAATCCTATTCCTCCCAGTGAAGGAATCATAGTAGGCTTTCCTAAAAGTTCCCAAGTTCTTTCTGTCATAATGTTCACCTATGTTTCCTCATCCAGAACACAGTCAATGTTGAAGTCTCCTATTCTTTCTTCAATGCATTTTTTTTCTTTGGAGATCTCTGGTAATCTGACATGTCGGTGGTCATTCAGGGTTTCTTTCATCTATAACAATACTTTTTCTGATTCTTTCTGGGATTCTGTCTTAGTTTCTGGATCTTCCATAGGGTTTTCTTGATTCATATTCATTATTTCAACTTTAGCAATCATTCTAGGGAAATCCAAGACTTCATGGTCCATAGCTTTACAACAAAGGCAACTAGATCTCTCCCCAGGGCATTTGTTAGCAAGATGTCATGGTTTTTTGCAACTGTAATAGAGGGTTACTCCTATCTTTCCTTTAAATGATCACCAACCCTTTCTATACTGCATGCTAGGATCATAGGGGATAACCTGCAAAAATTTATTTCTAGGATCCTGCATCCACCTGTTAGTTTAAAAATTATTTCTCTGCATAGGTATAACATATCTTTCACTATTCTTATTAGATCTACTCATATCAAACCTTCTTTCATCTACCAGTACCCTAGTTTTAAAGCTATGATTGACTCTATCAAACATACCTAGATCCATACTTTAGAAACAAAATTGTCCACTTATCTTACTTCTACAGAGCACAAAGCTTGCAGATCTAGAACTTTTCCACTACTATTACCTTTATCAGAGCACAAAGATTCCAGATCTTACCTCTTTTCTTCAAATTTGACCTCTTTTCTTAGCAGAGAGCTTCACAAGTCAAGTAGAATGTTGCGCACTAGGGCAACAGATCTATGAATGAAGCTTTCACAATTTAAGGACGAATCTTTGCACAAAGCTTGTTCTTTCTCAGTTACCAACAATCATAGTTTTAGATCCGATATAGCGCACTTCAGCAGTATATCTATGCAAAAATCTTCTCCGTTCTTTACTTTAGTTCCCAGTAATCACAGTTTCATATCCCGACAACAAAACCATTTGTTGGCATAGTGCAGACCTACGGTTCAATGCTACAACAACGCACCAAGAAAACCCTAACTACCAACCCTTTTGGCAACACCTGTGAAGCAGATGAAGTGTCACCCAAAGTAGAGGCAAGGGTGGTTGCAAGAATCCAGTGTCTGTAACCTTAGCTGGGACACATATCTGTGATTGGACTATGTAATAGAGCACTTTGCATCGTCAATTCATCATTATATAACCAATATCTACTCCATAGAGAAAATAGAGAATCACAACACTCACCTAGATCTAATGTATCTAAGTTCTTAGCATAACGAAACAAGTTATATATAGCAGATTCAAGCACTAAGAAAACTCACATAGGTTAGATATATCATTTAGGATCATCATAAGAACAAATAATAAATAGATCTATCTATCTATCTCAAAGAACTTAGCAAGTAAAGACATAAACACATCAGAATATATCACAGATCAAAATAACACATTATTTACATGCTTCACCTCCACCCTGGGGCTACATCCACCAAATCTTCTTCTTTATTAGATTCTTTAATCGGTTACATGCACAGAACCTCAAAACCCTTACTCCACCTAGGACAGGAGATCTGGGTAGCTCGCTAGATCCTCCTTCCTTGATTTACAACACAAATCCTTCCACACTCTATCACAATCACTTGCACTTAGCTCTGGAAGTCTCTTTACAATATGCACAAATCACTTGCAATCCTTTGATCTCATAGATCTAGCACTTAGCCACACAGATGTACCTCTTTCCACACACACCTTCTACATATCCTAGGCATCTATTTATACATTAAAAAATACGCCTAAACATGGTTAAACCCATGGGTCGACATCCCATTCCCATTACATAATCCCAAAACCCAAAAAGGACCCAAAAAGGGGCCAAGATCCTGCGATCTCCGCTTTGTCTTGCGCTTTGCCTTCGACAGGCTTTCGAAGTCCAAAATGATCAAACTTGACCAAGGATCCTCCAAAAATTGGTCAAGGTCCAACAACAACATTTTATGGGCCCACCACTTTCACACTATAGGCCTTAGCTAGAGTGTGATGGAAAAATGTGTATTCCTCAAACATAGGTTTCAAACGAGCCATCATGCATCCCAAACAACGATTTTATGCAAAATTTACGCCCTTGGGAAGTTGATATACCAACTACCCCATCAGGGTTAGGGTTTTGGGTTTTATTTATGATAAAAAGGCCTCTAGAGCCTCATTGTAAACATCATCATATTCTTGCGAATGAGGGTATCCATCACATCTCTTCTTAGATATAAGATGCCACCATTCTATCGAGTCATTCACTCTATAATTTTACAGTTGATGTACATTCTCTCATTAATAAAAATTGTGCATTACTGTATCTATTTTTATTGCAATATTTATGTGTATCTCGCAATATATCTATATATTTCATTGTTCTATCTCCACCTTCCTTTAATTCTCAAAATAATCTGGATCAATGGTATGAGATCAGACTACTCCTTTCTATTTCTTGTGCATGTCCTCGATGAGGTTAGGATATAGAGAGTTCGGTCTTGAGCTAGTTTCCCTTGAGGATAACTTGTCTCACTAGACCAAGTGGCCTCCCATTTTGGAAGAGAATATGAGCGAGGGAGAAAATATCCCATCAATTTGTAGCTCATAGAAGTCATCGTGCAAGAGAGGAATGAGATGTTGGATAAATTTTCCCAAATACTTAAACGATTACCGACAATAATAGGCATGTCTTCATGAAGATGTCTCTTTCGAGAATCCACCCCATTCAAGGTAGAAGTTAACTTTGATATTCTCGTACTTGAAGGTCATATCCATGAGGATGATTTGGAAAATGGTTAAATTTTCTAGAAGGTTATTTCTCTGTTCACAATTTTTTCGACAGAGAAAAGATCACCTTTCCACTCCTTAAGGCTCTCCCCCATGTCAAACATTGGTGGGAAACACACTTGAAGAAAAATTCCACAGAAGAGTCTAGAATATATGGGGTCCAACCCACTTGGGATTTTTTGATGGATGTGGTCAAGGAGAAATATTACCCTTTGGGAAAATATGATAACCAGTACATGATATGGACCACACTACATCAAAAGTGGGACCAAATAGTGTCGAAGTTCACAAATACCTTCCATACCTTGTGCACCAACCTGGGTATCAAATAATCTAAGTGGGATTTGGTTATGAAATACCGTGGGGCTCTACAAAGGTACATCCAAACTGAAATGGAATTTCTTGATATCTCATCACTGGGAACCACTTATAGATATTTTTTCAAAATCGAGGAGAAATTTAAGCAGAAGAACAAGAAGGAAAAGAAGGGAAATGGGAATGCAAAGAAGGAAACTGGGAAGTGGTGCAGATTCCATAAAATCCCTTGGAAAAACATCGATGAATGTCGTTAAAAATATTCATTGGTATCTGAGATCAAAGAAATAAAGTTGTGCCCCAACTCAGACTTCAATTCAGAAAATAATGAAAGGAGACAGATAATTAATGCATAACCCATTGCTACTGTCGTGACCAAAACAATCCAACCAGAAGAACCAGAGGATCCTAAGGAGAGGGAGCATCTTTTCCATTCACGGATGTGGTTTAACGGGACTCTATTGAATTTTATCGTTGATATCGGAATCCATAAGAACCTCATCTCAGTAGAAGTCATCAAGAAGTTATATTTTCCAACAACACCACATCCACAACCATACAACATCGGATGGCTCCACCAGGGATGAGATTTTCATGTCAACCACTAGTGACTCCTTTCATACGACATAAATACCTTCAAGGATGAGGTATGGTATTATGGTTCACCACTGGAATTCTGTGATGTTCTGTTAGGCCAAATATATATGTCGAGGTGTCATGTTTTTTATGAGTCTCGACCCTTTAGCCTCATTGTTACATTGGGGGGTCATCCCTACATGAAATTAGAGGTAGTTATAACTATCGTATCGACAAAATGGTGTGTTGAGGAAAATATATGAAATTATCTTGCTCAAACATTTTCAAATGTTTCTTGGCTAATGCAAGATAGACGGGAATATCACCCTATGTTTATATCCATCAAAACTGATATCCTAATTCACATGTATTGTTTACAAGTCCTTAGGCTGTTTTTTTTATAATTAAAAGCTTGTTGAAAAAATCATTTTTTATGTAATTTTCTAAACATATCATATGTTGAAATAAATATAGAGACAAAAGTAAAGACACCAAGTCAATAATCAATACATATGAGACATAAAGAAATATTTTATTTCATTCCAATTCATCAAAGAATCGTTCTCTTTACAAAATTTCCTGAGTAAGTTTTGGACCAAAGTCAAACTTAAATGTCCCCGATGAAACATACAAAAGGAGTTCTGACAGAAAATAAAAAAATTGAACTTGAAAAGCTAGATCAACTTGCCACAGATTGCTTCCCACTAGACTCTGCACAATAGCCTTTGTCAGTCATGAAAAATAATTCACAAACAAACAAGTCTACATAGACTATCAAAGATAGATCAACACCTTTGAAAAACATGTGTCTAATTGATGTAATTCAACCCTGTATCTTGTTGTCTACAATAGGACCCTTCTATCATAAAAAAAAATTAGGCTTCTAATGAATTAAGGAATGAGAGAAAACTGAATTATCTGAACAAAAACTCAAAGAGAAAACCTTAGTATGCTTCTCCTTCTATTCTCCCCTTATTCCTCCCTTTCCTTTTGCCTTTAAGAAAATTAGAATTGTTTGAAGTAGTTGAACTACTTCATTAGTTAAGTTAATTAAAATTCAACCACATTTTAGTTAGGGGGGAAAGTAATAAATCATAATAAGGGTTTTAAAATAAATAATAACTAGTAGGTGGGAGCCCTTGTGACTCCCTTTAGCTTTTAACAATCATAACACAACTAGTTAATTAAACAAAAAATCCCTCGTGAATCCCATTATCACATTCATATTTGACAATTATCTCAATGATATTTGATATTATTTCCAAAATATATTACCCATATAGCCAAAAATAACATGCTGTCCAAAAACAATCAGAAGTCAACTATCCTCAACAATTAATAAATAAAAAACTTAAAATCCATATTTTCCACTCTAAGATGCAATATTTCCCTTGTTGTTGTTGTCACCTTTTGATCTCTCTGAATTTGCCTTAGGCCATGCTAAGCCTTTAGGCCTAATATCACTGATCACATGAGTGAAATCATCCCTCAAATGCATGTGGGAGGACATAGATTTATCAGAGCCATTAGAGGGCGAGGAAGGCGAAACAATGGATTTTCCTTTGTCAGAGGCATGCTGGGCCTCGTTTTTCAACCTTTTACTTGCATGGGAAGGCTAAACTATTGAGTGGATAGGGGCATCTTGGACAATTTGATTGATAGGCAGGGGAGCAGGTAAAGACAAATTGGGCCAGCCATGATGTTGGGAGACTCTCGAGTAGAAAATCTCTTTCCATCCATCATTTTTGGGAACTTTAGGTTGCAATGAGACATGAGGGGGCACGAGGATACTAGGGACCTATGGGGATTGGAAGGGAGGCCTTCCAGGACTAGGTTGTACCACTCCTTGCCCAATACAATTAAAAAACCCAGATTGAAATAGCTGGCCTAACTCTTGTGAGTCAGCATCAAAGTGTATGGAGAATATTGGCCTTCTAGGGCCCCTTTTCCAATTACCTCTTCCCTAGTTACCTCTTCCATGGCTACCTCGGCTGAAAAACATCATACCTGTATGCATAATTGATTAGAAAATAGTCTCTTTAACAACCATACATGACAACTCCTTTAAAAATATGATAAAATTTTGGCTCAACAACAT
>JASDQU011104818.1:43599-57782 GCA_032191745.1 Picea mariana
CAAAATTAAATTGTACCTTGAAAGGCGAGGTGCCTCCAAAGTGGTTGCTTGATGAAGATGTGCCTTATGCTATTGGCAGGCGTTGAAGGATGTGGGAAAAAATATCCATCATTTCGTCCCTCTGTCATGTGAGAGACCAAGCAGTTCCAGATTTCACCAATACCTTCCATACCTTGCGCACCATGGTGGGTATCAAAGACTCCAAGCAAAATTTGGTTATGAAATACCGTGGGGCTCTACATAGATACATCCAAACTAAAATGGATTTTCTGGACTTCTCATCACTCGATGTTGTTTATCGATATGTTGTTAAAATAAAGCAGAAATTTAAGCACCAGAACAAATGGGAGTTCAGGTATGAAAATCTGCAACAACCGAAGTATGAAAAAGATATCCCTAACAAACAGTCTCCTGAAAACCAGTCCAAGACACAGGAAAAAAAGGGTTACGGGAAGACAAAGAAGGACACTGAAAAATGGTGCAAGTTCTACAAAAGGCCCTGGCACAACACCGATGAATGTTGCTCAAAACAATAATTGGTGGCCGATATCAAAGACAAAGAGCTGGAACTTGATTCAGAATCCGATTATGAAAATAATGGTAAAGGACAAATCATTGACGCAGACCCCACTGCTATTGTCATGATCGCAACAATTCAACCAGAAGAAAAAATAGATCCTAAAGAAGGGGATCACCTTTTTCATTCACATATGTGGGTGAAGGGGACCCCACTGCATT
This sequence comes from Picea mariana, assembly GCA_032191745.1. Taxonomy (NCBI): domain Eukaryota; kingdom Viridiplantae; phylum Streptophyta; class Pinopsida; order Pinales; family Pinaceae; genus Picea; species Picea mariana. The sequence continues at coordinate 44,338 of JASDQU011104818.1, forward strand.
TTATTGTTGATACCAGAAGCCAGAAGAACCTCATCTCAGTAGAGGTCGTCAAATAGTTGGGACTGTCGACAACACCACACCCGCAGCTATACAACATCGGGTGGCTTTGCCAAGGATGAGATCTTTGTGTTAGCCAAAAATTTCGATTGTCATACAACATTCAACCCTTCAAGGATGAGGTATTATGTGATGTTTCCCCACTGGATTTCTATGATGTTCTCTTGGGCCAACCATATATGTGGAAGCGCCATGTTGTTTATGAGTCTCGACCCCACAGTGTCATTGTTTCTCTGGGGGTTCATCTCTATAGAATCCTAGAGGTAGTTCCAACTACTGTTCCACCTAAAAAGTGCCACAAGGTAGTATCTCATACTACAAAATTTAGCTTCTTCACAATTTGTTCAAAAGGAGAACAGAAGGACACTGCAACCACTACAACCTCGCCCCAAGAACCTTATATCAAACAGAAGCAAGTCAACAAGGTTTCAGCAAAGAAAAAATATTTCTTCTACACATCATCCTCTCATGTAGACCAAATTGTTGAATGGCCTCAGCCTCAATAGGTTCGTGACAAACTTCCACAAACTAACCAGTGCGACATCTCCAGTAAGGCAAGCAACTCACTAAGATGCAGACTCAACAAACACTTTTCCCTCTCCCCAGGGACCTCAACGCAATGGAGAACATTTCTTCCTAAGGAGGGAGGATTGATCCAGATGGATATCGGTGGCCACCCACCTTTTCAAACTGGCTCAAGACAACTTTCTGACAATTTTGGCAATTTACTATTTTTAGTAGTTTTTAACTTCTGGGGCCATTTTAAAGGCCCAAATGAAGGTTTTTCGAGATAGAGGTTCTAAATGATATCCAAAGGAATTATTGAGCCCCCAAAATGACTCTCCACAACAATACCTTTCCAACGATCTATCACGTGCCTACAACAGAGATCGTATGCAAAAGTTACGACCTTGAGAAGTTGATGTACTCACTTACCCAAATGGGGCCCACATGAATTTTGGCGCTTCATCTCCTAGGGTTAGGATTTTGGATGTATAGAACTTTTGGAATTATTTTTTATTGTAAAAATTCCTTCAAAGCCTCATTGTAATCATCTTCTTGCGAATGCGAGTAGTCGTCGCATATCTTCTTAGAGATAAGCTGCCACCAGTCTAGCGAGTCTTTCACTCTGTATTTTTACAGTCTCTGTACATTCCTTTCATTAATAGAAATCATGTATTAATATATATATGTTTTTATGGTTTCATCTATGATACATTCATGCTATATTATTGAATATATGTTATATCTCTTTCCATTTATTTATTATATCCCTGCTCGTATTGCATGCCAAAAATAATCCGGATCAATGGACAACTAGGGATACTTTAAGGCTTCACACTGTCTTCCATGGCTGCTATCATGGATATATACTTCATCATCTTCAATGGATCATAGGATTATCTCCCTCCTCATCCTTGCTTCATGTATGATTGCATATAATCAGCTCCCTCCGTCTAACCCATATGCATCCTTATTGTTTTCTGCAATATATAATTGGCTCTCTTGTCTAACAGAGTCCATGCTTCCGTCTTGTTGTCTTCTACAAAACATCATAAATATTTTTCCAATTTCCTCTCACTTCCTGACTTCTTTCTTTCTTTGATTCTTCTAAGTCTCTTCATGATTGATTCATTTTATCTTGCAATAGCTTCCACATGATTTGTATTTCATCCTTTCATGTGTATTATCTAATGATATCCATTCTTATTTTGTTTTTCTTCCATAGGGATAGTTCTTATTGAAACACATTATCTTCCAAGAGATAGATATACAATATATGTACAAAGATGATGCAAACAAGATATGTACAAGAAATAAGAAGAGTTTTGTTACCTTTAGAATAAGAAGTCTCTTCCATCCTACTTAGTCTTATTTATAGGTTCCTTTTCTTCGGCAATTGATGCTTCGTGTTTCTCCTTCCTTTTCTTTAGCTCAGGACAATGATTCTTGTAGTGACCATACTTTCGACAGTTGAAGCATTGTACTTCTGAAATGCCTTTCTCTTGATTTGGCTTCCTCCTTGAACCAAACTTCCTTTTGTTCCTGAAGTTCTTGAATCTTACTATGAAGGCTTGATCATCGTACTTATTTTGGGGTTTATCTTTTGCACTGATCCTTGATTCTTCTTGAGCACAACAAGTCAAAATTTCTTCAAATGTCAGATACTCCTTTATTGTTTTCATGCTTGTGGAAAATGCATCCCACATTTTGGGAATACCATTGAGTACTATGTTTACCAACTCCTTCTCTGAGATGATATCTTCAATAGCTTGTAGTTGATCTCTTAACTAAGAGATTCTCACAAAGTATGATTTTATGATATCGTCATCATTCATCTTCATGTCACAGAGATCATTCTTCAGACTCATTACTAGTCAAATGTTTATGACTAAGAAGAGATTTGTTAGGGAATCATATATCTTCTTCGATGAGTCAAGATGGGAGATGTAGGGTATCAAGTGGTTCTGAACTTCTCCATAGCTGCAACGTTATACAGTTCCTTCTCTTTTCCTTCTTAAAACTCTAGCTTTATGATCTTTCCTTTCACGATATCCAACACTTTATTCTTGGAAAGGATGAGGTCAATCCTTGTCTTCCACGCTCTGAAGTTAGAGGCTCCATCTAACTTGTTCTCTGACTTCATAGAATAAGTCATGGCTGCTTTGACTTGGTCAAACCCTAGATTTGACCACAAAATCGAACTTGATGTATTGGCTTGTTGAGAGTACCAGAAAATTTGATAGGCTAGGGCACACTAATTTGTATGGATATTAGGTCAATATCTTCACTTAAGGTGTCTCAACGAGAGGATTAGGGTTTCTACAACTGCACCTGCTAGTAACACTAGTGGTAGTTCTTTGGTGACTACTCTTGCTAGAAGCCCTAGCGACAGTTCTTCAACAAGCTTAATATCCTTCTGGCTATGTTTCCTTCTAGTGGTTAGACTGAATGAAGGAAGTGTGGGCCCATAACCTATTAGAATATGAAGGATGTGAACTTTTTTTACCATTGAAAATACCCTTGTCACCCAACCATAGGCTGAAGCCACCCTCTAAGCACCTTAACCTTGACAGAGAATCATTCCAGAAGAAAACCCTAGGCGAGATAGCCATACAAAGGGTAGCGCAACTTTTCCCAAGGATAGTGCATCAACAAGAGCTGATTAGATAGTCCAAACCCTAGCCAAGAGATAATCCAAAACAAAACGTAACTGCTAGTTGTAGTAGCTACACCAACAGCTCTCCTTCAAAATTGTGCACAAGACTGCAACTGCACTGCGCAAAACTGGCTCTCTGCAAATGCTCTGATGTGTCAAATGAGAGTCTGGAGCCCTATATTTATAGTGGTTCTGGAAGACTTACTAGGGCCAACTTCTCCTTCTGGGTACCTATCTGTTCAGTGTATTATTATTATTTATGGTCGACTTCTTCTCTTGGAGGATAATAACCTAATATAAATTATCTTCTTGAGCCGACAAGACTTCTAGGGTTATTATCCAACTCATTAGGGTTTCTCTTACTTCCTGAAGTCTTCTATTCGCGTCCGGTTTACACGTGGAGGTAAATACCTCCCACAACTACCATAATATCAACAATAATCAACAACCCAAACTATCGTTTCTAGCAACTTTGCATTTGCTAGACTTGACAAGGTTATTGAATGACCCTATCTGTCATGGACCATGTTGGCCTCCTATGCTGACCAAATTGCCTTTGGACATTCCAAATTTCGAAGCTAAGCCTAATGAATATCCAGGACATAATGTGACTACCTTTCATCCGTGGTGCTCATCCAATTCATTGAAGGATGACCCCGTCCAGTTGCGTTTGTTTCAATGCACTCTCATAAGAAGTGTCGCGAAATGGTACATTGAGCTTGACTACTTGAGATACTCTTCCTTCGGTGAATTGGCAATGGATTTATTAAGCCATTTCCAATTACTTGTGAGATACGACGTCAACACCGAATTGCTAGCAAATTTTGAGCAGATAAAGGAGGACCATATCTCTAATCACATCCAAGAATGGAGATGCCGGAAGAGTTTGATTAAAGTGCCAGTCCCACCAACATTCCTACTTGGGTGGTTCCTTAAGTATTTGGTACCCCGGTTATACAAAGACGTCGCAACATTGAGAGTGTTTTCTGAAGAAGATGCAATAATGAGAGCTCAATAGTTAGAGCTGATCTACTCATAGTCTGGTTTAATTTATGAAATTTTTCCAGATGCACTACGGTCAATACTTGACAAGACCAGAGAGAGAGATGGACCACATGCCGATGGTATAGTTGGTTCAACACAAACAAAGCCCGTTGATCAGCTATCAAAACAATTGCAGCAATAGTTGATACAACAAAAAGCGGCCAGCCAGACCACTAGCCCAGCTGCCCCTCCTACCCAAACGTCGGATGTACACAGTGTGAAATCGACAAACCTGAAGGCTACCCAATAGCCTAATGGAAAGAAGAAACAACTAAATAAGGGTAAGGGGGATAAGAAACCTACCAATAATGTTGGCGGGGGAAACACAAAAAGGAAGAAGTTGAAGTATCTTTGTAACTTGTGCACAGAAGACCACTCGACTCACCAGTTCCCTTGGATTATGGAGGCCCAAACATTATTGGCATAACAACAGGTTGTTGTATTAACAAACCCATTTCAACATGGGTAAAATTTAACTCAAGCCTCTTCGAGCACGGATGGGGGCAGTCAAGGACCCCCTCCATCTTCGAGTAATCCTTCATCTGCGAATGCATATATGATGAAAGTTGATGCCTATATATCGACTAGAGAGCATGATTGCAAAATGGCGAACACCCCTAAAAAGAGTAAAGAAGCCGAACAACCACCTCTTCCTCTCCATATAGAGAAGACATTGGGTGAAACAATGACACGCATCCCAAAAGGTGCATTCAAGAAATCTTTTCACAATCCAAATGCAAAGGCCACCCATAACTACTCTGTGGTGGAGGATTTGTCTCAAACCCCTTGTGTGATGCCTTCTTTGGAGGTCCTCCAGAGCTTCCCTTCCTAGAGAAAGGCTCTGTTAGCCACCTTAGGGTCTATTGAGATTTGTAATCCGGGTACGATCATTCTTGATATGACCGACTTAAAACCTCGTCTCCCTTACCACATGGTATTTCAAATAGTAGTGGCTTACACCACAAAAACTTTTACCTGGAACATTTTCTGCATAGTGGTTGACGAGGGTGCCTCGACATGCATGATGTCATTGGTGTTTTAGAAGGACATAGGCCAACCCATTTTGTCTCCATCACCAACTCTTCTTACTACTTTTGAAGGTCATTCGTTCTGACCACATGGCATCATCCCCTCTTTCCTCATGCAGTTAGGAGGGAAGACCGTGTGCGTCAAGGTTGAAGTGGTCGATGTGTCTCTTGACTACAATCTCTTGTTAGGAAGGAGTTGGACCTATGCTATGCAAGTAGTGGTCGCTACAATTTTTCGGGTCTTGTTGTTTCCACACGTGGTTCGGATCATGACCATTGATCAATTGTCTTTCTCCTATACTGACCCTTCATCGGGGGAATACATGCTCCCGATGATTGATAAACCTCAACCCGACATCATCAACATAGGGGTTGGTTTGTGCCCACCTTTGATGGGTACTTTCAATTACCTGCCTCCTTCCGAGAATGTTAAGTTCATATCAGACCAACCTAAGGTTGAGATTTTTCAAGTCTTTTCATTTCATACAACTTAATTCAATGATATGTGGACTCTTCCTTCCCCATTGGATGTGATGGAAGGGGCAAGGAACCAGGGTATGTCCATGCCCTTTTCTGCGGCCGAAGTTGCATACTCAATAGTCCAGCAAGCTTCCGCCGACCCTGATCTGAATCCTGCACAAGATTTAGATCCAATTCTTGAGCCTACTTGGGCTCAAGGTTCCCTTACTGATACTGATTCTTTAGACTTAGTCTTTCCCTCAGATGAAGTGATTATTGAAGCAATGACTAGTCCAAACAGACCCTGGGATGATCTCCATCATAGATCTTATTTCCTTCTAGAGTTAAGAAGAATTGAAGCAGGAGAATTCACTTTGACTATGACTGGAGATAGGTCTTGTCCTATAAACCCCTTTGGCTACACACTCTATATATGATGAGGGTATTATGGAAACCATCGCTGAAACGATACCTATTGATAGCTCCAAAACCACTGGCATTGTGGAAAATATGCTCGTCAGAGCTGACTGTTCCTCCGAGGAAATTCGAATCTACATGGATTTATTTAAATAATTTCGTGATGTTTTTTTCTAGTCTTACGAGGAAATGCCAGGCATTGATCCAAGAATCATCAAACACAAAATCATGACTTATCCTGACGCTAAGCCGGTCCGATAGAATCTTTGTCCAGTCAATCCTAAGAAAGCAACAGCTATTAAGGCTGAAGTAGAGAAACTGCTCAAAACAGGTTTTATCTACCCCATCCATTTGATGCAATGGGTGTCAAATCCCATTCCATTCGACAAAAAATAGGGTACGATTCAAGTATGTACAGACTTACGTGATTTGAGCAAAGCTTGTCCAAAGGATAATCTCCCCACACCATTTATTGACCAGATAGTCGATTAATGCACAAGTTGTGAATCCTTTTCTTTCATGGATGGCTTTTCAAGATACAATCAGATACAGATCAAATCCGAAGACCAACACAAAATCTCTTTCATTTTTCTGTGGGGTACATTCTCTTAGCGGAAGATGCCTTTTGGTATGAAAAATGATGGAGCTACCTTTTAGCAGACCATGTCGTTTGCTTTCCATGATCTCAAACATATAATCAAGGCCTACCTTGATGATTGAGCATCACGATCTTGTAAAAGAGTTGATCATCCCACACACATCCGACTCATATTTGAGCGATGTAGCTACTACTGGATTCGCTTGAATCCAAACAAATGTAGTTTTTGCATGATGTCGGGCCATCTTCTAGTTTTAATAGTTTTGAAATCAGGGATCATGGTCGATCCTCTTAAATTTGAGGCAATAGTTCAGTTGCCTCCACCACTCACAATCCTTCAGCTTCAGAGTTTACAGGGAAAAGAGAAATTTTTACATTGTTTCGTCACAAACTATGGCGAGATCACAAAGGGATTTACGCGTTTACTGAAGAAGGACACTACTTTTCATTGGGACAAATCTACTCAACACTCTTTCTAAGCGTTGAAATGTGCCCTCACGACTTCCCCTCTACTTCGGCCACCCAATTATAATAAGGATTTCTTATTTTACTTGGTTGCGGTAGAGTCAACCATCAGTATGGTCTTGGTTCAGGAGGATCATTTGCTCTCAGAATATGTGATTTATTGCCTGAGATGAGGCCTGTTTGGAATAGAACTCAATTATTCCCACGTTGAAAAACTTGGTTTGGAAGTAGTTCTTGCTGTCCAATGGTTCCGTCATTATATTTTGTTTCACAAGACCACCGTCATTTCCATTGTGAATCCATTTTAGTACGTGTTGACATGACGAGTAATTGGCAGAAATATCAGTAGATGGATAGTTTTCCTCTAGGAATTTGGCTTAGATTTTGTTTTGGAAAAATCCAAAAAGTCGTTGGTCTTTGCGGAACTCATCTCGGAACTTCTGATCGAGTCAGGTGATGGTATGCCTGAAGAGTCACCTATTAAAGGAGACATGTTTTTGATCGCATCTTTAGACCCTTGGTATGGATATGGACTTGTCTATCTCCAGGCTTTGAAGTGCCCCACCTCTGGTTCTTTTGATGAGCTTCGTCATATATGCCATTAGGCAAAGAACTATCTCATACTCGAGGACACTTTATATCATCCAGGTTTAGATTGCATCCTTTGCCGATGTCTCACGCATGAAGAAGCAGAAATCATGCTGAATGATTGCCACACTGGAGAATGTGGCGGTCATCTATTTGGGTTAGAAACAACCCAAAATATTCTATGAGTCAGTTACTTCTGGCCGACATTAATCAAATATTGTGTTGAATCAGTCAAGAAGTGCCACCAGTGTTAGATCTTCTCTCCGAAGATGAGGGCACACCCCGCTCACATGTTTCCTGTCATTACCGTTGGTCACTTCACCAAGTGGGGGATTGATTACACTACATGCAATTCCCCTTTAACAAGGGGGCACCGTCATATCATCATAGCAGTATACTACTTCACCATGTGGGTCAAAGTTATGCTAAAGTTCAAAGATGACGGAGAGACCGCGACTCTTTTTTTGTTTAACTAGATAATAGCAAGGTTCGACATCCTGAGAGAGATTGTCACTAACCATGGTAGTCACTTTCAGAAAAAAATGATGTCTGAGTTAACATCAAATCTTGGGTTGAGGAAAGAACATTCATCACCCTACTACCCACAAGAAAATGGTCAGGTGGAAGCTGTAAATAAATCTCTTAATACCATTCTACAGTGAATGATCAATTCGGCCAAGTCAAATTGGAATTTGATGTTATAATCGACATTATGGGCCTACCAAACGTCTGTTAAGACTGCAACCGGTTTCTCACCTTTTCAACTCATTTATGGGATGGAAGCAGTCTTTCCCATAGAGTGTCAGATCCTGTCTCTAAAGTTGGAAATAAAATTATTGCTAGACACTTCAGTGCTTGAAGAGTGTTTATTATACCTTGAGAAACTCAATGAACAACGTCATGATGCGTCCCTGGATAATGAGGCTCACAAACAAAAATTCAAGTGTTAGTATGATCGGTTCATTCGTCCTTGGATTTTCTCGAATGCGACCTTGTCTTGGTCTATGACCAAGATAAGGACCCCTTGGGGGCAGACAAGTTCAAACCCATGTGGTTCAGACCTTTCATCTTGAAAGAGGTTCTAAAAAAGGGCGCTTATCGTCTGGTGGAATTTGAGGGAAATGCTTTGGTAGAACCTAGAAATGGGCTCTACCTCAAGAATTATTACTCGTAGGTGGGTCACCTCATGTGACTTTTTGTACATATATATAGTTCTCATACATTTCCTTTTTTATTTTTTGTCTTTTTGGTTTTATAGACAGGTCAAGTGAATCTTAGGTGTTCGTTGGGTTCATGGACGACGCTAGTTGCCACACTTGGAGGCTTGCTTCCACAACTTGGGTGATTTTCACATCTCAGGGTTAGTTTCTATCTTCGGGAGGTATCTGTTTAGGTGACACCACAAACAATTTTGTCGAATACAACGCAGTTCTTGATTTTCTTTGTCACACTTTATCGCTTGGTATCTCTTACCTCTGGGTCTATTTAGATGCTCAGTTGGTTGTGTCTAAGCTAAATGGGGTTTACCACATTTACGATCCTACTCTACACTGATGGTTCCTTAGGGTATGTCTCTTAGAATGAAGCTTTGATTAAATTACATGTATTCATGCTCCTAGGAGATTGAATCAAGTTACAGATACTCTAGCTAATCATATATTAGATTGGCATATTGCACACATGTAAGAAAAAGAACACACACACACATGTAAATACATTTGTAAATAAATGTAATCCATAAAAAAAAAAATGTAAATACACATATATATATCGCAAAATATCAGAGTACATAGGTGGGTGCGAGCACCTCAAAAAATATAGGTCCAGTAAGAGTCACGGGCCTGATGCCTTCAAAAATATACAAAAGGTTCCCTCGGCACGTAAGAAGTCTAGCCTAGCTAAGGGCAAGGCCTGTCGGCCCTATCATAGTGAACAACAGTGTTGGCCAAATGCCAAAAGAGCTGGACCTAGGTCCTCGGTACCCCAACAACATGAGTTTTCATCGACAGTGGGAGATCCTTGATCTCCGCCATAGGAACTGTATGAGTAAGTGCGATGAGGTTCCTCTCCACCCATCTCAAAACCCTCTCGGCCTCTCTGGTTGGAGGTCCCCCTGCCGCTACTGGTCTGCTGGATGCAGTTGGTCCCACCTCTAGTCGAGGATGTGCCTGGTCCTAGTGAAGTCTGTTGGACGCACTAGCCCCACATATGCACATAACACATACTTAAGTGTCAAATACTCTGGTATACAAAAAAAAAATGATATATATAAAATGAAATAAAAATTAAATAACTTTAAAAAACAAACTTACCCATATCTCCTCGCTCCTCTCTGTGAGGTACAGGCATGTCAGTATCTATAGAAAAGTTGATTTCGACATAGGGGTAGTCCTCTATGGCTGGAATCTGTCATTCCCACTAAGAAAAAAACTTGTCGTCGAAGGTCTCAATGGTCATCCCTCGTCGTTGTCACGAAAACAGTGCCGCACACCTGCATAGCACCAGGAGAGAGGCCTCATGCCCTCATATCGTCTCTCTAGGACTGAGACCGGGGGCACTCTCGAAGAAGAAAGATAAAATAATAGTCTTGAACCCAAAGTTTCTATGTCTCCACATATGACACTCTATCAACTGCCCCTTCATGCAATCTAGTAAGGTGGTGCTTCAGTCGAAAATTTGTGCATTTAAGCACTGAACTACACATTTCATGTGTGCCTTGGAAGCTTGATGTAAAGTTGCGGATCCAGTGATCCACCCAATGAGAAAAAATATCACTTTCAGTGATAGGTTTGAAATCTTATTTATCGGCACCTGAGTGCCCACTTTATCTGTGCCAGCCTCACAATGGAGTTCAATCAACTCTGCTATGTTGTGAGGCCTGGAGGGAAAAGTGCGAAAGTTGATTGGTTCCCCTCTCCTTGAGAGGCCAGTCAAAAAACAGATATCTTCAGTCATTGGATTCAACAACTATCCCTCAAGCATGAATGCCTCTGCGTCAGGATGCCAGTAATCTACCAAGGCGTTCAACAGCCTGGGTTGTGCCCACATGAATGGACACTAGAAGAATTTCAACAAACCACATTGAGCCAATGAGGCAGTAGCATCAGGTTCCTCTCCTACCAAAAAGTCAACGTCCTTATGCTCCCTCTCTCTCCAATGAACATACATCCTGCAATTACAAGTTCATGGGGGATTAACTCTTGCATCTTTTAATTTGTTCCACATGTCGAAGGGTATATGTGGGTTGTAATATACACAGTTGCATAGGCCCACGTGTTGTATTTTCTCTTCACGTGGGCATACGCTGGCTGTCATAGGACAGCCCACGTATACGTAGGGCCGACCTTTTTAAAGGTCATTTCCCCCCAAAAAAATAAAAATAAATGCACAAACAAAGTACTAAAATGCAAGAGTGGCTAGTATGTACTTACTTGGTCCAAGCGGAAGTTCGTTTCATCCACTGAAGCTCCCAGAATCAACTCTTTTGAAAAACGGGTGTTTTTGGCTTCTTAGTCAATTTGGAAATTAACAATGGTGATAATGAGCTGCCAACTTCTATTTATAGACTTTTTGGCCCCTTTTTGTCATTTTTTTGACCACTTTATCGTTTTTTCTAAAAATCATTTAGTATGGTTCAAGAGTTTATTATGGAATGTTATGATAGGGTTACTTTGGGTATTGGGAAATTTTTTGAGATTTGGTTCATTTTAAAGGTTCTTTGGTAAAAATTCATTTTACCAACTTGTTGCATCTAAGTTAGGATTCCACCTCCACTTTCTATACCTCGTTGTCTTCATTTTTTTTCCACGGGATCGACCCCACCAAGTTGCGACACTGAACCATCAATGTTTCTTTATAAGTGTCGTAATTTAGTGGTAGAGCCTCCCCCTTCATGGATGCCCTAGGTAGATCCTGGTAGCATCTTTTGGCATCCATGCCATCGTTAATGACTATAGGCTCGGGAGTCCTTGTTAGTCTTATCCTGATTACGAGTTTGAGCCTCATCTGTATGATTCATCATCACTCTTGACCTCACCCTTAGGACTCCCAAATAGTGATGAGTCTTCTTTTAAGCCCTTTTCAAACCCTGTAAACATGAAAATATTGTTGAGCAATCTTCTTGCCCTTCACACTCGCTAAAATGAAATTTGAAGGCACGTCTATCTGACTGTATTTTACCCCTTTTTCGATCTGGATGGTCAACTGTACGAACAAAGGTATACTCTAGAAGCCTCGGTTCTCTATAAGAGTATTCTAAGGTATAATTTTAACCCTTTTTCGGGCCCAAGGGACTAAATTTACGAAAAAGGAACACCCACAGAGTCCATAGTTAAGCTCCTTTCAAGCTCCCTAAAATTGAAAAGATCGTCTAGTGACCTTGTTCCTTCACACTTGTTAAAATGGTCCAGAAGAAAATCTCATATAGAGTCCATAGTTAAGCTCTTTTCAGACTCCTTAAAAGTGAAAAGATTGTTGAGTGATCTTGTCTTTGTCACACTTGTTAAAATTATTTTGAATAGACATCTTCTTGGTGCTAGTTTACCCCTTTTTCGAACCTACTAGAATACCATCAAAAAAGGTATCCCAGTGGAGTCTCCTTTTATGTCTTTTCAGACACTCTAAAAATGAAAAACTGTCGAGCTTACCTTCTCTAGGCTCATTAAAATTACATCAAAGGACGTTATCATTGTGTCTTGTTAATCACACTTGCATTCCTGCGTCTTTGGCATAATGTCGGCTCCATGTTTCCTTCAACTAAACCATCTGAAGCATGCCTTATACGCAAGCCTTGTAGCACTTTGCCTCTACGTCTTGACACCTTGACCCATGGTGGAATTTTCCCGAGTGTCCTTTTCCTTCATATGTGTCCTTTCTCTAAGCATTAGTGTGTTCCGTTTTCTTTGAAATAGTATGTTTGCAACACTCGTTCCCCCTTTGTAATGTAGCATTCTTTTATTCTTTTTCAAGATTCCCAGAAATTATTGAAAAAGACAAGAAAAATAAAAAATACCCCCAAAAAAGGAAGGTAAAAGTATTTTCTTTTTGGCAGCACATGAGTTTCCCTTGGACAAAGCACATCCTTCCATTTGTTCGTCAAGCTCTGGGATTTAATATAACCTTGGGAAGTTGTTCTCGCTACATAGATCCGTGTCTTGCTCTGTTTGGTTATTCTTCCAAACATATGGAGAGTTTGTGTTTCCTCCTGCATCATGAACTTATGCCAACACCATGCTACCTGAGTCTCATCAGTTGTCATGCTATTGTCCAAGGGAAGTTTTTACCAATCTTGAGTCAACCCTTCTGCATTTTGTCTCTTGACCTCATGCCCGACCATCCAAAAAATCCCAATCAAGTCTTTGTTCGAAATCAATGAAACCCTCAGCCTAATCATCAAGATCCTATAGTTTTTTCTTGACAAGTCATTGAAGACCTCTGGGTAGTGAATTCGTACACTCATATTACACTCCTACCCGAGTTATGAATATTTTGAAGTTGTTGCTTGAGATCTGAAGGCCTCGTCTCTAGCCATCAGGTATCATTAGCTTCTTGAAGATGGATACTATACATGTATATCTTTTTTGATTTCTATATGTAGATCCGATGTGTATTTCTCATGGCTACACTTTAT
>JASDQU011104819.1:4605-18228 GCA_032191745.1 Picea mariana
TCTCCATTCTTACCCTCAAACTTTGGAATGTTTGAAGGAAGTTTGGTGGGGACGGGGGGCCATGTGGTATCATGACTCACCAGGTCATTCATTAACTTAGACAAGTTTGGCAGATTGAGCATGGCCAGAAAAGGGAGATGGGGTTACGACATCTGACCCCATCCTCCCACGAAAGATTGTGTCTTGGGAACTGCATTCCACCCAGGATTCTGGTAAGAACCAAAGCCCTATCCGGAATCATAAGGCCCTCCTCTGGGCTGATTCGTATAAGGTGGGTTGGGCATCATTCCAGCAGGAATGTTCTAATAAGGATTTTGAAAATTGCCCCCAGTCAGATTGGATCTGGGTTGGGGGTTTCCCAAAGTGTAAGACTGACCTCCTCCAGGTGGGAACCCGGAGGATTGAAGTGGATTCATCATGCCAAAATTATTTCTCGAAATTGGCACCGAGGAGGTAGGAATATAGGGCAGAACTTGTCCGCCAGTTGGGTTGTTCCATCCAACTATAGAAGGATTAGACACGGGGTTAAGAACAGGTACACTTCCTACATTAGGATTTGTTTGGGGGATATGAGAACTTCCAAATGGGAAAGGAGTGTAAGGAGGTGTAGTACCCCCAAGTCCAAGGCTAGCGTTAGGGCCAACAACTGGGATGGTAGTCGAAAACTGCGAAGTGAAGTTAGGAATATCATAAGAAAATGGACTAGAATCCATAGGGATGGACTGAATATTGTAACTCAGCGAGTGACCGAAACCCCCATAAGGGTTTGAGGCAAGAGACGAAGCATTAGCTACAGGCCGAGACATAGTACCGGTATAAGCCTACGACACTGCAACTGTAGCGCCTGTAGGAGTCGAAGGGGTTCCATTAACTATAGTGGGTATGGGAGTCAAATAACTCCCAGTGTTTTGAAGACTAGACTCAGTACTCATTCTTGTGGAACCACAAGTCTGAAAGGTGGATGTGTGTGTACCACTTCTAAAAACTCTACTCCTTTTAGAAGGCAAGAACCCAAAATCCAGTGGTAACTGTAACAACTGAAGGGGCCAGTGGGGATGTTGGTCCGACTCCACGATGACTTATGATTCGACAAAATAAAAACATTCTAAGGCCAACTAGTAGTCAAAGAGCATACCAAAAAGTCAAATGACCAATATGCATGCAAACGGGCTAAAGTGCTTGAGTAGCCTCCCTCGCTAAAGAAGGTATGTCTCGTCCCAGAGGGACTTGAGACTCCCTGCTAAAGTTTGGAGGCAACAAAATCAGTTATAAGGGCCCTCATGGACTTAACAACCAGTCGGTCAGATCCCCCCAGAGAGGTAATCCTCCATAAAGGTTGTGTGTTGTCCGACCCCTATATGACCTAGGGTACAAGTAGAATAACCCCTGCAAGTAACCTATGAGATACCTAAGTCAATAAACTAATAAACCACTGTATAATTGATGCACATGTGAGCAGTCATATGTCTAGATCACCATATGGGCAGGGTAGCAAAGCCCAAAACCTTGAAAGCACCGCCTCTCACAGAGGTATGGGTACTAGCAAGATCCCCAAATACGAATAAATCCATAGAAATATCTCTAACTCTAGGTGAGTATCCAGGGGTTATCCCTTCAACTAACTTCACGCGACCTCATGATTAACTTCGGTGTGAGTGGAGCCTCCTAATTTTATACAATGGACTTCTTGTTGGATTACTGAGAGGGGGGGTGAATCAATAATAGAGAAATTTAATCATTTTTAACCATATAATCCAAGTGTTATATCAATGAAGAATTATACTCCAATAACTGCAGAGTAAATAAGAAATGAACATATGAACAATCATACAGATAAACAGTACACCATTGTTTTACATGGAAACTCAAATCGGGAGAAAACCACATAATGCTTTTTTTTATATGTCTTGAAGAATTACATTCATTGGAAGCACCAAATTCCTTTGTTTTCCAGCTGTAACTAGAAGGAGGCTCTAACCCCCTAGTTTCTCAGGCTACAACATGAGGGAAACTCCAACTCCCCAATTCTCTGGCTACAACCAGAAGGAGGATACAACCTCCTATGTTCTCCGACTACAACCGAAAGGTGGCTACAAACACCTTCCCTTGCCCTGTCCCACCACCCTATATCACCGTGAGATATACCGCTATAAACCTATACCAATAAATCTGAACCATGCATCAACCTGTACCTCAACTTGTAATCAACTTGTACCATAAACAAGTGCATCAACCATGCACCAACCTGTACCAAACAACTTGTACCATAAACAAGTACATCCAACCATGTACCAAGTATGTACCAATCATGTGTCAACTACTCATCAACTATGACTCATCAATATGTACCAACATCATCAACTATACACCTCATGTATGAGTCAATTCATCAACTACTTGTCTCAACCATGTAATCAACATGTACCTCAACCAAAATCCATCATCAATTTCATCATCCAAATCTGATTTGTAGATTTGTAATAGACCTGGTGTATATGATCACATTCCTGCAAACCTTCCTTAACTTTAACAATAAGAGAATAACATTTTCATCAAACTTTTCTTTAGTCTCACATGCCTAGTTTTGGATTAGTCAACAACCCGAACTTGAAGTAATCATAACTTTGTGCCTGTAATGTATAAATATCTGAAAATGATACACAATTTTCTTCAATGTGTTTTATGCAATTCCTCCAGGTGTCACTACTTTGAACCTCTTAGAAAAGGATTTATAGCAAAAATGACATACCTTGTTGAATTATGGCTTATTCTAGAGAGCGACCTTGTAGAGCGTGCCCCACACAAAATTTTTGTTTAATTGATCTGAAATTATTACAAAACATACTAAAGATTTTCCCCTAATCAACACATTTGGTATCACTGAATTTGGATCTGTTATGAAGAAGTTATGACATTTTTACCCGAAACAACTATGTTTTACTAGTTTCAGGACTAGCCACAAACCCTGTTTTCCACGGAGTGTAACTCCCCAAATACAATGACCCACAAGATGAATTTTTTACCACAAATACTTGGATATGTTTTCTCAATGTCATAAATATTTCACAATTTGAATCATTATATAAAACAAGTTATAGAGAAAATGGTGAGATGACCTGTAAATAACATACCTTAGAAAGCATTATCAAAAGAATTTATCCTTCCTTGCATTTCGGCCTTCTTTTCTTCAATTTACTCAGAAATTCAGCTTATATCTCCTTT
The DNA here is from genome assembly GCA_032191745.1 of Picea mariana. Taxonomy (NCBI): domain Eukaryota; kingdom Viridiplantae; phylum Streptophyta; class Pinopsida; order Pinales; family Pinaceae; genus Picea; species Picea mariana. Next base: position 7,828 of record JASDQU011104819.1, read on the forward strand.
GGTTACCTCAGACACCTATAGGTATTCAATATGCTCAAGTGTGTTTAAAATGAGAGAGCCTTGCCTCTTATTTAGACTCTCCAAGTAGCTTCCTTAAAAACATCTTCTAGGTCACTTGGCCCACTTTCCTTATTTTAGGGTTAACCCACTTCTAATTTCTCCATTAAATTTATTATTGAAATAATTTATTTTGTATTCACTTTGAATTATAATACACTCGTCACTTCACTTTATTATTTACCTTTTAAAATCTCTTAAACCACTTTGACTACTTTGACCTTTTGGGGCTTCTAGATGACATATGAGGGTCCTCCAACTTCGTAAGGCCATAACTCTCAAACCGTGAGGAGTTATGTGACATTACACATACCACCAGAAATGGAATGACATGTACTATCCATGTAGAATAGTATTACCTTCAAATATAGCAAAAATCATATCATTATCCATCAAACAAACTTGGGTCCATTACCTAAACCTGGGTTCTCCAACTTCACATGGTCATAACTCTCTAATCACGAGGAGTTATGTGACGTTATACATACCACCAGAAATGGTATGAAAAGAACTATCCATCTAGGATAGTTTCCTTGACAAATTAACTATCCTTCATCTCATTATTCCACAATTAATCATGGGTTCTCTTACTCCACAAAGTGTCTTCCCGTGAGGGCTTTCACCATAAGGGGACCACTTTGGAGTTCATCCATATTTATTCCTTATCAACCATGACAAAACAATAATGAGTCATATTTACATCAAACAATCTTGGGTCCATTACCTAAACCTTTGTGCTACGGGGATTTCTTCAAGGGTTGACATCAATGACAACCATCCTTAATCAACACTTCTCAATTCCCCGTCTCAGACACATATGTTGATTTAATTGCCTTGGAGAAGTTTACTCACAAAATCCTATTCCAAGGAACTAAATCCTAGACTAGTTTGTGCACCCTAAAAATAAAATCATGACTAATCATTTTTAGTTTAAAGCGTAAATTTTATTGGCAGTGGTTACTCAAAAGGGTATGGAAGTGAAACTCATGATGTTACGACTCTGCAAGAAGATAAATATGAATATAATTTAAAGTCTATCTTTAACTTTTTCAATGAATGATATGCTAATAAAAGCAGTGAAATTTTCAATTTCAACTCTGCAATTCAGAAGTAAAATGCAATCTTTCTCTAAATGCACTAAGCTAATGATAAAGGTTCAAAGAAAAAAATGATAACCAATGCAAAATGCCTATTTTTTTGTATTTTCAATATATTAAAGAGAAAATGCATGGACTGAAAAGCAACCTGATATATAAGTTCTACTGTGTATAAAAAAAATAACTCAAGCAGAATACCAAGCAACCAAGCAAACATCCCAAGGTTCAAGGACAAATAAAAAATGAAAAACAATGAGAAAGACTATGTGTTACACGTCAAAATTGCTCAGCTGGATAAGTGTCGCATTATCCCTTTCAATTGTCATAAGTGTCGCATCTTTCCCACAACTTTCGCAAGTGTCGCAAGTTGGTCACTAGTGTCGCAAAGGATGTTCAGACATACAGTCATGATAAGGACACTAAGGAGACACTTATAACATCTCACTTGATTGATTTGAAGGAGGAGAAATGATCTACTGAAGTCAAACAACCTTTTTCCATCTGAAAGCACCCAAAAAACTGAGTTTTGGAGAGGAGCGCTCCCCCTTACACTATCTCGGAGCGCCGGCACTCCCCAATACACTGTCAGGGAGCGTTATAATGCTCCCCTGCCCCTTTTAAGGGAGCGTTATAGATTTTGAGAGCGCTGGCGCCCCCTGAAGCCTACCAGGAGCGCTACAACGCTCTGTTGGCCCTTTTGAGGGAGCGCTACCTATTCTGGGTGGTTGTTAAGCTGTTGAGATGAATGGGGGAAGCATCTTTTCATTCGTGGAAAGTAGTTGGATTCGAATCCCTAGTCCAGCCATGATCCTAGGGTAGATCCTCAACTGAAGGAGGCAAATCCTCACCTTCCCCAAGGATATCTCAAGATTGTTGAGCCTCTCCAAGGCTATATAAGCAAGCTTTCTAATGGTGAAAGAGGGATTGAAAATGGAGAATGATACCAAACCTATGATCTCATAGGTGAGGACAGAAAGAGAGAATCATACCAAACTTATGATCTCATGAGTGGTATGGGGGAAGAATTAGATATGTGAAACTTATGATCTTGGAGGAAACTTACAGTCAGCCAAAGGAGATTGATCAGTGAAGTTGTTGTTATCCAGGTTGTGGACCTTTCAGGCAAGGGTTAGACGAAGAGTACTTGACGAAGCTGTCGCAGTCGCATCTACGATTGTAAGTACTGCTGTCGTTATTCTCATTAATATGACACACTTGGCCTGTTTCTTTCTAGTTTGTGTCTAGTGTTACATGAACTTATCATTTAGTGATAGATATATTTTCAAGCTAATGTCAATAGAGTAGGAAGTGGTCGTATCTTGTTTTGTCCACAACTTTCAGCGAGGAGCAAAAGATTAGAGCACAACTCGGAGCGTGCAGGGACAAACGTCGATAAAAAGGTACTTCTATCATCCTCCCTTCTCATGCATTAGTTTAGATAGATTTGAAAGGAAGTCAGTGTCCATGATAAGCATTTTTTTGTCTAGGGTTAAGTTCAAGCCTTAGAGGTCGATCTACTTGTCCGCAGGAAGATTTTCCTACAACACTATGCCCAAAAATTCAACTCCAAATAGGTTTCTTGTCAACCGAGAGAAGCTCAATAGGCACTACAGAGACCTAAGAAGGCTTAGCAAACATCAAATCCCACCCAACAGTGACTAAACCAAGCAAACAAGCAAGGGAAAGTGGTATACGTGACTGTTCAAGAGAACTGTGCGTATATATGCACCTTGCAACGAGACAACACGCATGTATACACGACTGTCAAAGCAAAAGGAGCATACATGCTTTAAAACAAGGCCAGGCAAGGGAAAAAAGGCTGAAAAATCAGACACAGAGTGAACAGAATCTGTCAAGCAGTGATACAACAAGAAACATAAAGGAAAAAGAGAAATGCAAGAAGAAAAAGTACTTCAACCCTTAGAAGGAAGATCTCTCCCCAGTGGAGTCACCAATTCTGTTACAAGGGAAAAACTCTCTATGGCCAATGGTAAACCACAATAGACATCTATGACTGCAGAAATCAACTCAATTCCATTGTATGCTATATAAAATAATGTGAAAGATAAGAAAGAGGCCTACCTTGATCCAACGTTCAATGATGTTCCACCGTTGAGCACTTCGACCCAAAGCTTTATACCTGCAACAAGTTCTCAACAAACAATAAGAGCAAGTACATAGTGATAATATAAAGGGGTTATCACATTAGATAACATAATCCATTAATAAACATTACAAACATGCCCATGGATAATAATCATATATTTGCACGATACCAATAGGACGGGAAATGAGTATTTCTATTAATAATTGATCAACAAAAGTGACAACATTACATAATTTCATGTCGGCACGGTTCGAAACCAAGAAACCAAGTTCCTTCCAACTGAGCCTCCACCACTTCAATCCTCCACCAAAGGAAAGCTCATAGGAGAGAGACAATGATGTTCTCTCAACAATAGGGAAAGAGCTTGGGGGATGAAAACTGTGTTCAGACCTGAGGGACAAAGGGATGCAGACTCAATATGAAGTAATTTCTCCAGAGTAACTTTGCTCTCAAAGTTGAATGCTTTCTCCTCTTTTCCATAGCTCAGAATTGTACTTTTATAGTCTTCAAAATGCAAATGAAGGGCTGAGTCGGAACGTTTCTAGTATGTGGAAGGCCAAGGATTAGAGATCTCCTATCATGACATGGAAACCCGACTCCATTTTTGTATTTTTTGGCATAAATCTCGATGTACGTGGGCTGTAGTGGAGCTGCCGGTGTATACACATGTTTTTATAGTAGATAGGGCACGTATATGTGGAAAAATGTGTATTTTTGGCTTTGGATTCATCAAAAAGGGATGACAAGTCTGCATAGGGAAATGGAAAAAGGCCCTCTGTGCAAGATAGCAATGGTGAGGCAAATCTTGCTATAACACCAACTCTCTACCTCTATTTTTGAATATTCAGTAAGGTTGTTGAACTTTTATATTGATGCAATCTTTAATGAGTCCAACTTCTCTCCTCCATTTGTTCTTTCGACAAGAGTATGTAATTTAAAATTAAGTGTGGGTCCTCCACATCTCCAATCAAGCCGACTAGTTCTAATTCAATCAACTTTAAATAGATTTCTCCTCTTTTTACAGTTATAAGATCACATTCAACTAGCATTTATTTTAAACTCTTTATCTTCTTTAACCAACATTCCTTTAATTGTTTTATATAGATTGTCGAAGGCAAATCCTCTTCTTTATTTGGAACTCATTAAGACTTGAAACCTTTGCAACAAAACTAGAAATGGCCCCTTTGTAAAATTCTTCATTATTTTCAAGGTTTGATTGAAGATGTTGCCTGAAATTTGTCATTCTTGAGCCTAAAGAAACAAAGCTTGTTTCCAACTCCTATGTTTCAATAATCAGGGACATTCTCTTTTGGATATTTTCACCAACATATCTACTAATAGAAACAAGCAAACTTGATGTTCCTTTTAATTTTGAGCTTGATTATGGTCTTCCTTCAAGACTTCTCAAGGGTTGTATGGTGGAAATAAGACTAAAAACAATGGTGGGGGAATCATATCATTTTCCAATTCTCTAACTCTATATTTTAAAATAGCATTTCCGTTCTCTATATCTCCAATTGACATTTTAAAATCTTCTCCTGTAGCCTCATGTAATTCTACGACCTTGGAGGGTGGAACCCCATGAAAGTCAAATTTTGAATTCCATTTTTCTTTAATCTTCTTATTTTTTGCATGGATATTTTCAATAATTAATTTACTTGAATTTTTTGTTCAATGTGGCATGCTGTAGGGTCAAAGACTTCTCTTCAAACACGATTGGCTATTGAGTGGCCAATTATTTTGCAGTTGTCCTACTTTCTTATAGCCTTTGTTCTTCACCTACAAATTCAATTTCTCCAATATTTACATCAAGCTCCATGTCTTCCAGGACAATTTCATCTCTAGGTATGTCCTCACTTTCTCCCTTTTTATTTGTGCCTCTTTTCCTCTTACTAGCAATTAGGAGTTTATGGGTTTTTTCTATATTTCCCTTAAGAGGATTTCTCTCTCCTCCATCATCGGAATTATCCATTGAGAACTTACTTTGTTCTTGAACTGAATTATGGGGTTTTCCTTTGGGTAGGACACTTTTCTAAGAAACGTTTGGTGATCGTGAAATTATCTCATTCACAACTCTGCCTTGATGTTTGTGTTTCTTATTTGTACTAATGATTATCTCAATATATTCTTGCAATTTCTCCATAGGTAACCCTTGAGATTTTTTAATGTCACCTTGTTCTTCTCCAAATAATAATGTTTTGGCATATGACACACTATAACTGACATATGTCATGTGTGTCATAAATAATTGACTAGGGTCGAAACCCTTGATTTCATTTCTTTCTTGAGATTGAATAAATCAAATTGAGTTGGAATTTCATTTAGATGTGTAATTCATTTAATATGTATCTCCCCAATTTTCCATGGTAGTGGGATGAACTGTTTTTTCCTTTTCTCGTTGAATAAATGAGCCCAATATTTATACTTCTTACAGATATCAACTACGAGTATTTTATTAGAAACATAATATGGTAGATATGTTTTCAAGTGAAAAATAGAGTTTGATAACACTAAAATTCTCCATGGCTTCAAAAATTCCTTCCCTGTCTAAGAAACCTGCTACTTCCAGGGATAATCTATATGTACTTGGTCCATGAATTAGCCTTTTAAAAGAAGAGATGAATGCACTATTCAATTCATAGAAGTGGTATGCAAACTTCTGTTTCCAAAGTGTAGGGTACCACATTTCAACAAGGTTGAGTTTACAGTTGACCCTTTAGCCAGAGGTAGGCCATTGAAGAGATGACAATATGTAACGACGAAAATCAAATATGAGGAAATATAAAACTTTATTCTTTTTAAAATTTCCCAACTCAAAATATAACTCACTGGAAATAATCATTGCCCAGTCAAATATTGTGTTTTCATGAATTGAGAAGTAAAGTATATACAAAGCGAGCTTAGGAACAATAGTCATATATTCTTGTCCAATTATTCTAGTGAATGACCATGCCATTTCTCGGTATGGACTTTTTAATGAACTCACATGAATTTTTGAAAGGTCCTCTAGAAAATTTGTTGGGTATTCGAGGTAGTCCTGTAGAAGCTTGAATCCTCCATTCTTCATCTTCAAGAAGTCCTTCGCTTCGACGCTTTTGAAATTCATTGTCGGCTTTGGGACCCTAAACATCCTTTTGAAAATTGAAGGAGATAATGAGATGGGTGATTCTCCATGTAACCGAATAATCCTCCATTCATTTTCAAACTTGTCTATACACCAAGAAATTAATTCCTTGAAATCATAAACTTATGGGACACAACCTTCTGATGCAATTCATGATGTCCAAATCTTGTTCAAACTCTTTTAAGTGGGTGGTAATGTAAAGTAGTACTTGTATTCTTGTAACCACTAAAATATTTGGTATTCTCATCCCAATATGTTGATAGTATCTCCGCAGAACTGTTCCTTTCTTCGAGTTGTCATATTTAACCAAGGTGACAGACTTAATGAATAGTTCTTTTCAAAGTGGTATTATCGAAATACACCTATTTATCTTAACATGTTATGGGGCTCTTAACTCAAGGATTTTTAATGAGAATTAGTTTTAAAATTTATGGTAGTTGTATCGAGAATCTCATCATTAATAATGGTATTATCACTTATACAAATGGTGGCCATTTTCAAAAAGTGTTAATTTAATGCACGTTGGGAAGTGTGATATAACAAGACGTACAATGTCGTGGGGTGGCAGACGATCGAGAGAGAAGACAAGCATGACGGTGGGTGATTGGGGTAAGTAGGGATTAGGATGGCAGGATAGGGGAATGACATGACAGGTGAATGTAAAGATGATGAAACAAATCAAGAGAATGGATTGGAGGAACAATAGGATGGCAGGGTAGTGGAAGGGAGGGATGGAAGAATGGAGGGGTAGTGCTCCACACCCGCGGATAAACATCTGCTTTCCAAAAAAAAGTGTAAGTATAGGTGAATAATGAGGGTTGTAGAAGTTAAGTGAGCATTGTGCAGGTCACAAAAGCTGGGCATGGCTGGGTAAATACATTAGGGACCCACGATGATCAAAAGTTTTCAAAGTATGGAAGAATATTTGAAATGAAATATACAAGCAAAATGATGTGAGATTAATCATACTTATGAGTCAACAACGATATATATGGGTTTAAATTTACATGTAATGTGTAAATGTATATGCAATAGGGTTAACGTGATAATAAATGGGCCACATGTGCAATGCATGAATAGGTATATATAGAGATCATGCAGTGATTATTGGGGACATGTGTTTGGGATCTATGAATGCATTTCGGTATTTGGAGGAGATTCTCCTATTCTTTAAGGAGTTATTGTGTAACTCATATATCTTATCTATCTTATATTTTTGTTCCACCCTCACATTGGTGTACATGATGTGTACTTCTGGTTTCTTATGATATCTTAAGTATTTGGTTCATGACATTTGGAATGATATGACTCCAAGCAGGGGAATATATGAGGTTAAATGTACATGTAATGTACAAATGTATATGTAATAGGGTTAACCTAATAATATAAGGGTTACATGTTTAGTGTGTGAATAGGTATATATAGAGATCATGTATTGATTATTAGGGTCATGTGATTCGGATGCATGAATGTATTTGGGTATTTGGATGAGGTTCTTCTATTATTTAAGCATTTATTGTGTAACTCATATATATTATCTATCTTGGAGTTGTTCTCCACTGTGACATTGGTGTACATGGTGTGTACTTCTAGTTTCTTATGATATCTTAAGTATTTGATTCATAACATTTTGAATAAGAGCTTATGATCCTCGGGTTTTTCTCCTTCAACTAGTCATCTTGTAATTTTCACTATAAATTTGTTTTGGAGAAGTTTCAGACTGTGAAAGTTTCAAAATATTGAGGAAACATAGTGAAGTACACACTGTCAACATTTAATCTTTTGGATCATTTTAATTTCTAAGATATATCCTATGGAATTTAGGGTTTGTGACTAGTCATGGAATCCGTTTCAAACGAGTCATCATGGAATTTTTGCTATAGATTGTTTTTTACAAGGTTTGAAAATGTGAAATTTTCAATATCATGAGAATACATAGCTAAATATTTTTGGTAAAAATTTCATATTTATGATCGTTATTGTTTCTTAAATATATTTTGTGGAATTTAAGGTTTTGTGACTAGCCAAGAAATCAATTTCAAATTAGGCATCTTGAGAATTTCTCTATAACCTCTTTTTGGTGACATTTCAAACTATGAAATTTTCAAGAGTCTGAATAAACATATCAAAGTACTAGTGGTATAAATTTTTGGTTCTGAGACGCTATAATTACAAAATATAGGTTTTGGAAATAAGGATTTTTTACTAACCCTAAACTAGTCTCAAATAAGTATTTTGGGTACAACAATCATATATCCTTCAATGAAGATCCAAATTCAGTGAAAATAGTTGCATTGGCAATAAAATAGTCCATATTTTTACAATTCAAAATTTCAGAATCAAATCAAAGAAATTGGATGCGTGTCATTCTCTACAAGTTCACTCTATAGAAAAAGGACAAAAATAAGCAAGTTTGGGAAAGTTACCATAACTTTCACTTGACACATAAAATTTGCATTAGACCTACGTCATTGTAGAGAAGACATATCAATGTAATACAAGTAGAAATTTCATACTCGAAAGTACTGAAATTTCAAAGATACATAAGAAGAAAGGTTGGTCATAAGGATGTACACCAGATCAGGGTTTTAAAAGGTATGTTAACTTAAAACTATCATATATTTTGATTGAGATGTCTAATTGAAGTGATTAAAAATCCACTAGAAAGAGAAAACATGGGATAATATACTAAAAGAAGGATTATAACTAGTTGTGATCATTATTCTTAATATATTGAAGTTGTTGGATTACTGAGAGGGGGGGTGAATCCGTAATAGAGAAATTTAATAATTTTTAACCATATAATCCAAGTGTTATACCAATGTAGCATTATCATCCAATAACTGTAGAGTAAATAAGCAATGCACAAATGAACAATCATACACATACACAGTACACCAATGTTTTACGTGGAAACCCAAAGTGGGAGAAAACCACATAATGGTTTTTCTTATATGTCTTGAAGAATTACATTCAATGGAAGCACCAACTCCCTTTGTTTTCTAGCTGCAATTGGAAGGAGGCTCCAACCCCCTTGTTTCTTAGGCTACAACCCGAGGAAATATCTAAATCCCCTATTCTCTGGCTACAACCAGAAGGAGGCTACAACCCCCTATGTTCTCCGGTTACAACCGGAAGGTGGCTACAACCACCTATCCTTGCCCCGTCCAACCACCCTGAAGTAGAAGTAGAATGATGGAGCCACTGCCACACTATCACTGTGAGATATACCGCTGTAAACATGTACCAATAAAATTGAATCATGCATCAACCATGCATCAACCTGTACCTCAACCTGTAATCAACCTGTACCATAAACAAGTGCATAAACCATGCACCAACCTATACCAAACAACCTGTAATCAATCTGTACCATAAAAAAGTGCATCCAACCATGTACCAAGTATGTACCAATCATGTGTCAACTACTCATCAACTATGACTCATCAAAATGTACCAACATCATCAACTATACACCTCATGTATGTGCCAACTCATGAACTACTTGTCTCAACCATGTACCCAACATGTACCTTAACCAAAATCCCTCATCAATTTCATCATCCAAATATGATTTGTAACTCTGTAATATACCTGGTGTATTTGATCACATACCTTCAAATGTTCCTTAACTTTCACAACAAGAGACTAGCATTTTCATCAACCTTATCTTTAGTCTCACATGACTAGTTTGGGATTAGTCAATAACCCTAACTTGAAATAATCATAACTATGTACCTATAATGAATGAAGATCTGAAAATAATACACAATGTTCTGCATTTTGTTTTCTACAATTCCTCCAGGTTTCACTACTTGGAACCTCTCAAAAAAGGAGTTATAGAAAAAATGGCATACCTTGTTGTATTTTGGATTATTCTAGAGAGTGACCTTGTAGGGCGTGCCCCGCACAAAATATTTGTTGAATGGAACTGAAAATGTTACACATAATACTAAAGACTATACTCTAACCAACACATTTTGTCTTACAAAATTTGGATATGTTATGAAGAATTT
>JASDQU011104820.1:0-18860 GCA_032191745.1 Picea mariana
GGGTGCAAATTTCAGCCAAGTAGTCTTCTCTAATGAGAGAGCCGACTTATCAAAATGAAATGATCTTGTCCATTATTTATACAAGGAATTAAAATTAAAGTTTGTCCACATAACTTAGGGTAAAAAAAAATTAAGAGGACAACCCCCCTTAATTTCCCCTTTACAATTAAAATTAAATTTTTACATGAAAAAAAACTCTAGAAGGTGACGTCATGCCCCTAAGGGGTGATGTTTTGACTCTTTTGACAAATCATTGAGTGCTTTGAGAAAGGATTGGGCCTCCAACGGCCATGTGTCATCATGTTGTGCGTCCTCCATCCATATTCCATTTCAAGTCACCTTCCAAACTTCACCACTATCATCAAAACCCTAGCCCCACCAAGACGTCAAGCCCAAAAGTGCAACACTTTATCCTCCAAAGGAAAATCGTTGGGCTAGTAGGGGATACATGAGGTCCTATAAGGTACTCTCTCAAGCCTCCAAAGGAAATTTTCATCATATATTGTACCCCAAGGTGTGGGCTATGACATCCATCTATGGGTTTCTTGCCCCAAATAAGGCCCAGGTTGGGCTTGTTCCTCCAAAATGTCCATCAAAAAAAGTCTTGGAAAGAAAGACAAGTGCGCCCTCTAAGGATATTGAGTCAAATGTATCATGGAAAGTAACATCACATTTAATACTAGTGTCACCTAAATATGTGCATCAAAACTACCTTATCAAATTAAACAAGTGCTCAAGGACCCTATGCAATTTTCCAAGTTTAGGTATGGGAGGGTTGACAAGGTAACCTATTGGGTGAGTCATTCATTAAGTCAAGGATTGTTTCCTAGGTGGACCCTCTCTAAGTCATGTAAATAATATGAGGTGGATGGGGGTAAGACTTTTGGGCATGGAGTTCATGAAATACAAGGGTTCATAGTGTCTCATTTATGGGTGCCTTTGTAGGGGGTGTGTTGCAACTTCATTTTAAATGCATCCTTTTTCCAATCCCATTCATTTTCCATTAATTAATTAAAGTCCATAACAATTGGGTACTCCCAATGGGTAACATAAATCTTGGAGGGAATTACCAAAATGTCACTTGAAGGGAGAGGTACACATGGTGCCATAGGGGTAAAGAAAAGGTTGTACACATGGTGCCATAGGGGTAAAGAAAAGGTTGTAACACACTTGTGTAGATCCCTCAACAAGTGGGACGTTTATATAATATGAAATTGTTTCTTGCAAGTCTTTTATTTTTTAGGAGAAACATTTAATTGTTCTCAAGACCTCTTTGGGAAAGCATATGGAAGGTTATAGTTTTGGATTTTGTCTTTTTCCAACTAAATTCTCTCTGACCCTTCAACCCCTTCTTCCCATGAAATGAGGTACAATCCCTTCTTGGGTCAGTAAACTAAAACATCCCAAAAGATAAGGAGACGAAAATGAGTGAAGTGTGAAAAGTGATAAGTATTATCGAGAATGATATGATCACTCATCAAGAGGACCTCCCAATACAAAACCCACCCCCAAGGGTGACCACTTACTAGGGCACAATGTCAACCACCAAGGTTAAACATGGCAAAGAGCATAATTTCCAAGCACATGTTTTATAATCAAAAGCATCTTTAAATACAACATACTCAAATTCCTCAAGTATTAAAGTGACTGTTGGCACAAGGGCAGACCCAGGGTTCGACTCCAGGGGTGCACCAACAATCCCTAACTACTGGCCCTTTCGGCAGCACCTGCGAAGCAGATGCAATCTCACCCGAAGCAGTTATGAGGGGGTTGCAGGACAAAGATGTCTACAACCAAAGGGGATATCAAGTGGATCTAACACAAGAACAACACAGCATTCATATATCACTTATCAGCTTGGTCTACTCCATGCATCTATCAGATCTACCTTAGCAATGAAATAACAATATATGACTGACAAATACAAAATATCAATCATACACAACACAAAATATACGTGGTTCACCCTCTCTCTAGGGCTACGTCCACAAAACTATGCTATATTATATTAGGTTAAAGCATACAGTTCTTGTTTGTGCTCTTAGCTAGAACATCTCCTCTCTTCTCCTCTCTTTCTCTCCTCTCCCTATGCACCCAGATGCAAGGTTGATCTTCGCACCTAGATGAAGATCTTACAATCCAAAAGGCTCTCGTACTCAGCACTTCTCTCTCACGATACAATAATCACTCACATCAACAATGATAACCTATCTTGATACCAACCTGACCCAGGTCTTCTTGACCTCTATTTATAAATCACAATAGCTCACTGACAGCCTTAGGCCAAAACCTAGGTGTCCAAAACCCTAGGTATCTAAAACCCTAGGTCAACTTGACCTGTATTTTCAGGGCTTCACCAGCCTGTCTTTCTTTCCTTCTCGCGCGGTGCTCCAAAGAATCTAATGGTGGCTTTTTCCGCTTGCTGGGTCGTTCACGGTCCTTCTTCCTTGCTTATCTTTCATTACCGATCTCCTTGTTAAACGGCTTGATTTCTCGGGCTTCGCTCCATCTTTTCTGCCCTTTTTCTCACTTCAACCCAGTATCAATCACTGTGTCTTCCACGAAGTTCGCATTCTCCCTTTTCTTTCTTGATCTTTGCATATTTCCTTAACCAAGGGCCAACAAGCCCCCAACACTCACCTGTGACTCGTCCTGAGGCACTTCAGATCTGATTAATCTGTTGCACTTAACTTCGGATTGCGCAGTGCAGCTTTTGATTTTTGCTTTATGCCTCCTCTTCCTCCTTTTGCAGACTGTCTTTTCCATGTCTGGTACCCAATTTCAACTGCACCTGGTACCTAGACCCTTTTCTTCATGCTTCTATTGAGAGCTGCGAGGTAGCTGGTTGTCATAGTACAACTTCAACCGACTCCCATTCACTAATCCTTCCTTCCATTCTCCATTCAACGTCTTCAATTGCGCAACTCCTTCCTTTGTAACATAAGCGATCTCATATGGCCCTAGCCAATGCGTTCTAAACTTTCCAGGATGTTTTATGAACTTGCTTTCATAGACCAACACTAGGTATCCCTATCTAAATGCCTTCTGCTTGATGTGCCTGTCATGGTAGGCCTTCTCTCATTCCTTTAGAACTTGCTGATGGAATCCTCCAATGAATCGATCTTCCTCAAGTTCGACCAACTGTGCAAGTCTCTCTTGAACAACTCCAATGTCATACATATCTGTAAAAGAATCAATTCTCATGCTTGGTACCAGATATTCCATGGGAACAACAGCTTCAAGACCGTATACCAGCTTGAAGGGGGTCTGCATTGTTAGCTTCTTACAAGTGGTTCTATAGGCCCATAACATTGTTGGTACTCTTAAATCCCAATCATCTCTGTTCACACAACAAATCTTGGTTAGTGCTATTTCCAAAATCTTGTTGAATGCTTTAATTGTCCCATTGGCTTGTGGATGGTATGGTCTGTTCCTTTGATGGTGGACTGTAAATTCTTCAGTCAAGGCTTCAACTGTCTCATTGATGAAATGTGTACCTTGATCACTCATAAGGATCTTTGGGCATCCAAATCTGGTTATGATGTCATCGAATATGAAGCGCGCAGTTGTAGTTGCACTACAGTCCTTGACTGCTCGAGCTTCAGTGCATCTAGTCAAGTACTATATTGTTGTAATTATGTACCTTGATCCTGTGTGCTTTCCTGTCGGGTTTATAGGTCCAAAAAAGTCAATGGACCATTTTTCGAATGCTTGTAGTGTCAGTTGTGGTGCTAACGACATTTCATCTCTTCTTGATGGTTTCCCAACCCTTTGGCATACATCGCAGGCTCTAGAATAGTCTTTAGCATCTCTGTGTAAGGTAGGCCACCAAAGGCCAGCTCGCAAGACCTTCTGCGCAGTTGCTTTTCCTGCATAATTTCCTTCTGCGATGCCTTCATGTGTTTCTGCGAGGATCAGCGGGCGTTCTGCCTCCATAACACATCTTCGCAATATCTTGTCCGGTCCCATCTTGTATAGATGTCCAACTATAAGTGAGAAAACTAAAGTGCGCACTACTAGTTGTTTCTTCTGTGGAAATGTATACTCATTGGGCGCCATTCCTGTTGACAGAAACTGGACTATCTCTACGAAGTGATCATCAATCTTTCTAATGGCTAGTAGCTATGCATCCAGTAATGTATCTTCCAAATTAGTGGGCTCTTCTCCATGTTCCAATCTCGACAAGTGGTCAGGACCCTTGATCATTCGTCCTGGTTTTACTATGATCTCAAAATCATAGTCTTGAAATAACAACAACCATATGCATATCCTTCCCCCCAACACTGGCTTGTTGACTAGGTACTTCAGTGTGGAATGATCAAGAAACATTTTAAAGTGTCCTCCCAACAAATAGTGGCGAAATTTCTGTAGTGCATACACCATGGCTAATCCCTCTCTTTTAGTAGTGGTATAATTAATCTCAGTTGTGGATAGCTTCCTGCTGGCAAAGGATAACGGGTGGTCAATGTCTCATGTTCCCAACTGTGCTAATACAACTCCTAAAGTGATGGAAGACGCATCGACATGTACATGAAACTCCTTGGCCCAATCTGGAAAAACTAAAATGGTCCCAGTAACCATTTTCTCTTTCAGTGTGTCGAAGCTCTATTGACATTCTTCAGTCCAACTAAACTGAAAATCCTTTTTCAACAGCTTCTCCATGGGTGCTGTGATCTGAGCATATCCTTTAATGAACTTCTTGTAGTAGCTTGTGTGTCCCAGCACAGTGCGCAGTTATTTAATTGTTGTGGGAGGGGGTAGATCAACTATAATAGCGATCTTGGATGGATCTACCAGCAATCCTTTCTTGCATACAATATGTCCTAACATAACTCCAAATGGGGAAAAGAAAATGCACTTCTTCAGATTCAAAGCAATTTGACACTGCCTGCATTTATCCAACATTATCCCTAGACATTCAATGTGATTTTTCAACAAACTAAACATGGTCCAATCATCAAAATATGCTTCTAGAAATTTATGTAAGAATTCTTTGAATGCTTTGACCACCACTCTGGAAAAGATGGCTGGGGCATTCTTCAATCCGAATGGCATCACTGTATATTGGTAGGACCCCCATTTTGTTGCAAATGTGGTCTTATGTCGGTCTTCCTTGAAGATCTGGATCTGATGGTATCCTGAAAATCCATCTGTAAGAGAATATACTTCCTGACCTCCCATGTTATCTAACACTTCGTCAGTGCATGGTGTAGGGAAGCGGTCATGTAAACAAGAATCGTTCAACTTCCTGAGATCTACACAGATCTTGATCTCACCTGTCTTCTTGTCTTTCACCACCATAGGGCTAATCCACTTCGATTCTTCCACAGGTTCTAGAATCCCTACTTCCAGCATTCTATCAAGTTCAATCTTCACTTTCTCCTTGTATTTAGGGTTTAGTTTGTAAGGTCTCTGTTTGACTGGTCTAGTATCTGGCTTTAAGGAGATCCTCATCTCTCCCATAGATCCTTTGATTCCCTTCATATCAGTAAACTTGGTTGGAAACAAGTCCTGATATTCATGCAACAACTCAATAATCTTGTCAATGGTGGCAACATCCCAATAATCTCCGACATTGGCAAGCTTTGGTGTCTCCTCTGTTCCAATATTGAATTTATTGATCTTCATCGGTTGTCCAATAAATGGTAAACCAACTTATGTCCCTTCCACATCTCTTTGGCCTTCTGTTTCTGCGATGTTCACCTTCCTAGGATCATCATCTTCATCCGTACTAATGTTGTAACAACCATGCAGTTTCTAGAGAGGCACAGTCCATTCATCCTCTTCTTGTTCTAAGGAAAGGCTAGATACTTCCTCGAATACTTTCTGTCTCAGAGCCTACAGTGCTTGATCTACTGAAGGATATTGACTTTCAAACAAGAAAGTGGTTACAAAATTCTGAGTCATACCTTCTCAATGCGTAGTGATGAGGCACAACTCTGCTTGGAGGTACCAGTTAATAGGTGTCGTGTCCAGTGTGTTGATGAATTTGTGTACCCACTGTTCTTGTGGAATGTCACCCCAGGCCTCTTCGCAGCTTCACACATGGTCCTTTGGGAAGCTTCGACCTGTGTAGAGAACTTCGCAGCCTTCTACTTGTGTTGAGAATCTCGTTGTCATTAGAGTACGACATTGTACCCAATCTGTAATGTTACTTTTGTGTGTCACCCACCATCTTGTTGGTGTGGATTTCAAGGCCTCATCCATTTCCAACGACCTATGTTGTGTTGGTACACTTGATTCAAAGTCTGATAGGAAGGCTTCTAATGGATTCATACCATCAAAGGTGTGTAGGTTACTTACTATTGTGCCAATCCAGCGAACTTCTCTAGTTAATCTAGTACATCTCCTTGTAGATACTTCATACATCTAGTTCTGCCAGTTCTCCAGTGTTTCTTTTGAGTCTGATGAGCACACGTTGTCACTTCGCTAGCTTATATTCCCATCGACTATAGGGTTAATGTAATCCTGTTGTCCGACGGTTAGATTGTAGATGTTTTCTAGTGCGTATGCGCAGTCTTATTCTCTGATGGGATTTGTGTATCACTGACCTTCATCTGGATCTAAAGGTGCGATGACCCTAAGGCCATCTCCTTCAAAATTCATACATATTTTCTTTAAGTCAACAATAGTAGAGTTATTGAAGGCCCAATCAATTCCTAACAACGCAGGGTAAGGGCAACTGTCATCAACTATTTCAATTACCTCAAAATCTGCAAACGTTCTTACTCCGTTGATGTCCACAGGGACATGTTCCAATCTGCCAAAAGGGCTTACAGCTTGTTGATTATCCATCCTAAGTTTGATAGGGGAATAGATCAACTTCGGTTTTCCCATCTGTGCCCAAGTTTGCTTCGTCATGACATTGACCTCCGACCCTAAGTCGAGGACCACATAGTCTATCTCATACTCTCCTATTTGAGCATTCAGATGTAATTCCTTATTTTTCCTTCTCTTCTTACCGATTTGGTGTACTGCCCTATTCAGTAAGGGATATATCTTTCCTAGCTCATATTGTCTGATTAAAGTTTGTAAATCTTGGACAACGCTTTCATCCTGAATCAATTTAATACAAGTATGTAAAAATTCCATGAGCTTGCTTACCTCTTTTCCTTCTCCTGGTGAAGCAGACCGATCAAATGCCAGAGGCATTCCATATTCTCTCACTTCTGGTCTTGTCTTTGATGCAAAGCCTTGGTTTCCTCTGAATTCTTTCCTAGCTTCCTCAAACATATGTCTTTCTTTCTTTGCATCAAAAGTTTGGGTCTTCTCTGCATCTTTTCTGATTCCTGAATCTTCTGTAGTCTTCCCTTGTGTCAGCCTATCTTCTCCTGTAACAGTGCCTCCTCTTGTTATAACAACGACTCTAGGGTATTCTCCACGAGGTTCAACATAGATCAATTGCACTTGTGGGTTCTACTGAGGTCCTTGTATTTCCTGAAGCTTAGCTAGTAGTACAGGACAATCTTCTATAACATGGTCAAATGAGATGCAATAGTTGCAAATGGTACAAGGGTTCTGACAATCCCTTGCAAGGTGTCCTGGTTGTGCACAGTTATAACATATGATCTATCCTCGACCTCTGCTCATTCCTCCTCATTGTCCTCTTCCTTTGAATCCACCACGAGGATTGAAGTTTCCTCTACCAGGAGAGTTATACTGCGTAGTGTTTCCTTCTTGATGTACTTCACCTTGGATCTTATATATGTCTCTTGAGATTTCATGCATGAGATCATAAGCCCTACAATCCCTATCATCATGCCCTACAGACTTACATAATGTATAGTACAAATTTGTAGGTGTCTGAACATACTTTTTCATATAATAGCACTCACCAGTACGATGTCTATTTCTGCATACCTCGCACGAGGGTAAGGTGACTTTCTTCAAAGGGTTCGGGGCTCCAGAAGCCAAGTATTTGTTGAATAGAGGGTAGTGTTCTTTGTCATGACCTTCTGATCTACATCTGACACACTAGATGTCTTCTCTTTTATCTTTTCCCTTTTCTTTCTTCATATCTTTGACATGCAGAGACAAACTAGTTAGCTAACTTAGGATCTGACTCATACTTGAACTGGATTCTCCCATAGGGGCTGATTCTAGATTCATGGTGATCTCCAACACCTCAGCCTATGAATAAATCTTCTGTTGCATCAGGGGAACTCTGATGTGTGGTAGAAGGGAAACAATGAACCATTCCTTGTTTTGTTCATCCAGGATCTGAAAAGTCAATCGGCCTGTCAAGGTTTTGAATCTCTGATCGAATTCCCACACAGGTTTAGCCAACTTCTGCTTGATCTCTTTCAACTCTATGATACATTGGGATTCTGACTTAGGTTTCTTGAATTCTGCAATCAACGTGTTCTTGATCTGATTCAGTGGTTTAGGTTGTGCAAGTCCTTGGACAAGCTTCATATACCATCTCAGTGCATGATCCCTTAGAGTGGTACTAAACTGGGTTCTTTTGACAACTTCATCTGTGACATTCTTAATGTTCCACACGGCTTCACACATGAACTAGTGTTGGTCAAGATCTTCAAATCCATCTCCCCTAAAGATAGGAAGCCTCATCTCATCTTCCATAGATCTTCCTAGGGTTTCTGAATGAATATGTGGTGAGCTACTATGGACAGTTCTTTGGACACTCTGGTGACTGGGATTACTCTGATTTCTTAATACTAAATCAATAGGAAGGATAACAATACTTACTTCGATGGCCTGCATGGTTTCTGAGGTTTCAGGTTCTCCTCAGTGAAGCTCTTCAGCTTGTCCTTCCTCTGTCCCAACGGGTTCTGAATGTTCTTCATCCGTCAGATCTGCTTCTTCTCCACTGTAGAAACCCTCCTCCCCGTAGTTCTACTTAAACAAGTTTGCAAGGTGGACTTTTCGGAACACTCTCCCACTACGTGTATGTCCAGCTTCTATGTCGTTGTCGCTATCCGAATTTTTGAACATTAGCCTTTCTGGATCCAACCAATCTATTGTACCTTCAAGATGTTCTTCTCATGCAACAACATCTTGAGTTTTAGCTTCAGGAATTGTAAAAATTTTCCTCTGGGTCCCTTAAAGAAATAACTCTCAGCTTGGTTGTATGACTCTACCCTGTCAATAACAAAATTTGTGATGTACCCTCCAATGGTACTATCGAGCTAGTGATCTACTGCTCGTGATACAGTGTTATCATCTTTCTTGACCCTCTTGATCAAATCCGACGTCCAACCATAGTAGGTCTAGATCGGATCTTGAACTAGGTATCTGCTAATCTAGCTAGCCACTTATACAACTCTTGATGGATTCCCCCAAAGAATATCTCGTGTATATCAGTAAAAATATGATTCTCCAACCAGATCTCTGAGCTAAGATTAGGGTTCTTATTCTAGGCTTCAGCGAAGTCCTTCTCTTGATCTTCTATCCACTTTTGAATCTCTGTCTTCGATGGAAACCACCTTGACATTCCCTTAAAAAGATTCCTTTCCCGGAAACAGAACCATTTGTTGGAACAGGGGTAGACCCAGGGTTCGACTCCAGGGGCACACCAACAAGCCCTAACTAACTACTGGCCCTTTCGGCAGCACCTGCGAAGCAGATGTAGTCTCACCCGAAGCAGTTATGAGGGTGTTGCAGGACAAAGATGTCTACAACCAAAGGGGATATCAAGTGGATCTAACACAAGAACAACACATCATTCATATATCACTTATCAGCTTGGTCTACTCCATGCATTTATTAGATTTACCTTAGCAATGCAATAACAGTATATGAATGACAAATACAAAATATCAATCACACACAACAAAAAATATACATGGTTCACCCTATCTCTAGGGCTACGTCCACAGAACTGTGCTATATTATATTAGGTTAAAGCATATAGTTCTTTTCTGCACTCTTATCTAGCAGATCTCTTCTCTTCTCTTCTCTTTCTCCCCTCTCCCTGCGCACCCAGCTACAGGGTTGATCTTCGCACCCAGCTAAAGATCTTACAATCCAGAAGACTCTCGTACTCAACACTTCTCTCTCACGATACAATAATCACTCACATCAACAATGATAATCTATATTGATACCAACCTGACCTAGGTCCTCTTGACCTCTATTTATGCATTACAATAGCTCACTAATATCCTTAGGCCGAAACCTAGGTGTCTAAAACCCTAGATACCAAAACCCTAGGTCAACTTGACCCGTATTTTCAGGGCTTCGCTAGCCTGTCTTTCCTTCCTTCTCGTGCGGTGCTCCAAAGCATCTAACGGTGGATTTTTCTGCTTGTTGGGTCATTCACGGTCCTTCTTCCTTGCTTATCTATCATTACCAATCTCCTCGTTCAACGGCTTGCTTTCTCGGGCTTCGCTCCATCTTTTTTTCCCTTTTTCTCACTTCGACCCAGTATCAATCACTGTGTCTTCCGTGAAGTTCGCATTCTCCCTTTTCTTTCTTGATCTTCACATATTTCCTTAACCAAGGGCCAACGGTGACACTTACCACAATACCTAACTTGTACCTCATGGAGGTAGGCCCATAATCTTCCAGAAGCAAGATGATGTGGTGAATTCCATCGTGACGAACCAAGGATACATGGTGGTGAAGTGACTATTTGTCTATGTATGTGGACTTTGTCAGTCATCTATCTCTCGGTACTCAATTTCTGCAACCTGAGGGCCTTGAGACATTATATCCTTATTTATCCCTAGAAATTGGGGATAACATGTTGTATATAGATCAGATTTTTCATCCCAAGTCTTCAAATGCTTATGATTGTAACCCCTCAAAAGTTGCACCAAAGTCCTATTGACTACTTTTTTCTTCCCATTTGTCTATGGATGGAATGTTGTAGGCCTCTTCAAGTTAGTCTCCATCTTCTCCCACAATGTAGTCCAAAATGCACTAAGAAATGTGGTATCCCTGTCTGAGATGATGTGTCTTGGTATCCCAAAGTGCACCCAGACATGTTCAAAGAATGTGTTTGTTATTTCTTGTCCGTTGATGGTCTTTTTACAAGGCATGACAATGCACATTTTTTCGAACATGTCAACTACCACAAATAGATAGTCATGTCCCTTCCTAGTTGTTGGTAAACCTCCCACAAAATCCATGGAAAGGGTTTCTCAAAGTCGAGTGGGTACATGTAAGGGATTGTACAGACCCTGCTTCCTATTACAAGGCTTGTTGGTACAACAAAGTATACATCCTCTAATATAACATGCTACATCTTCTTGCATTATGGGCCAATACACATACCTCTGTAAGTTGGAAACTATATTCCCAACGCTAAAATGTCTTGCAACCTTGGAAGTGTGAGCCTCTCTAATAAGTTGCAATCATTCACCTTTAGGAACACAAAGATTGTCGAGATTTTAGAGTAGAACATTTTGGAAATGATATTCAACCTTTCTTTCACCTTCTTCTATACAAATTTGGCCATGTAAATATTGAAACACCTCCTTGAAGTCCTCATATTCTATGTATGCCTCTTTGTATGCATCATGGGTAAAAGGCTCCATGTGCATTAGAGTTCCCAAAGCTATAATCTTGGATGTGGGTGGCCATGAAAGCATGCCTTCCAACTTATTTGTTCTACCCTTATTATATTTTATGACCAAATAAAATTGTTGTAAAAAACCCATCCACTTGCAATGCTTGGTTTGTTGTAGTTTACTCTAAGCCTGCAATTATTGTAGTGGTTGGTGATCTGTGTGGATGATGGTCTCCTTTCCCATCAGATATTTATTCCACTTTTTGACAGCTTGTACCAAGGCATAGAGATCCTTGTAGTAGGTACGGTAGTTGAGAACCGCCACATGAAATACTTCAAAATGATAGTAGACGAGAATTCCCCACTGAATCAGTACTGCTCCCATGGCATACCAACTTGCATATGTCTCCACTTTGAAGTGATTTTGCAAGTTTGGTAGTGCAAGAATTGGTGCTTGAATGATATTTCTTTTCAGGTCATCAAGGGCCTTATGTTGATTCTTCCCCCACTGGAAACTCTTACCATTGGTTGTTATGGCATGGAGTGGTGCAACAACCGTTGGAAAATGAAGCTATGAACTTTCGCAAATATTTTTTTGCCCCAACAAAACTCCTAAATTTAGTGACATTTGTAGGAATTGGCCATTTCATGATGGCCTCCATATTCACAGGATCTATCTTGAGCTCCCCTCCACCGATCATATACCCCAAATACACCAAATACTGCTGAGAAAACTCATGTTTCTTAAGATTGGCCAGCAGTTGGTGCTTATTCAGAGTCCCTAAAAATTGCATAAGATGTGAAATGTTCTTCTTCTATGTAACACTATAAACCATTGTCTCATCCAAATAGATAATAAAAAATGAATCTAGATAAGGGCATAAAACATCATTCATTAGTCTCATAAATGTAGCCAGTCTCATCCAAATAGATAATAACAAATGAATCTAGATAAGGGCGTAAAACATCATTCATTAGTCTCATAAATGTAGCCAGTGCATTGCATAAACTGAATGGCATAACCAACCAATCATACAAACCTTGACTTGTATTAAAGGCAGTCTTCCAGGTATCTTCTTCTTTGACTCATACCTAGTGATATCTTGATTTCAAATCTAGCTTAGTGAAGTACTTTTCATGCTGTAGTTGGTCCAACAAATCATCGATCCTTGGCAGAGGGTACTGATTTTTTAGTGGAATCTTGTCCAGTTCCCTGTACACATTATCCAAGTCCCGTCCTTCTTGAGAAAAATTATGATGGGTGACCCAAAAGATGAGGAACTTAGTCAAATTACACCCTACTCCAACAACTATTGCTACTACTTCTTCACTTCATTCGCTTCTAGATCAACAAACTATCTATATGGCCCATTATTCAACGAGGGGGAGTCTAATAATAAATGTATTTTGTGCTCCAAATACCTCTTGGGTGGTATCCCTTTAGGCTGCTTGAACACTCCACTGTATTCATGTAACAACTCCTCCAACTGATGTTTCTTCTCTTTAGTACACCCCTCTAGGGATGCCTTCACTCTCATTAAATCATCATCAGATTGATTTTCTCTTAAGAAAATCAAAACATATTTCTTACTAGAACTAATCAACTTCTTGTCTTGGTTGGCACTTATCAGTGAGATATTTGACTTTCCTTTATGTGCGTTGATGATGTAGGCCTTCCCATCCTTGATCATCGATACTATTTGGATCTCTACATGAAGATTGCACCCCTCATATAAATGAAATGGATTCCAAACACTACTCCATATACATCAAGGGGCACTGCATCCAATTCCACTTCATTAATAAAATCAACACTTATATCAAATTTATTCTTACTTTGTTTCATTACCTTTATCTATGCATCCTTGTTTACCCAACCCAATGGATAGATGCTAGGATGATCGTGAAGCTCCAATCCAAACTTGTTGACCATATCTTCTGCTATGAGATTAGATTGTAAACCCGAGTCAAACAAAGCATCTATCTTGGCCTTCTTGACCTGAATCTTGATGTCAAAGAGCTTGGTGTTTTTCTCTCCTTTTCTCCCTAGTGATGAAGGCTACTGCCCAAAGTTGCAAATCTTCAACACCACTATCCTTGGTTTGAAGAGAATCATTCAATTTTGTTGATGACTATGTAAACTCCCCAGATACTTGAGGAGTACATATAGGTTATTGGGAGATATACCCAACATGATGACCATCGTTTTAAACTCAGTGGTGTACTCCTATGCACTCTGCCCCTGCCTCTGCCTGAAGTAGTGCGATCGGGTCCATTGGTCCTCTACATACCCAATAGGGTAGAATTGGGACTTGATGAGGGTTTTGAAGTCCTCCCACCTAGTTACTAGCAGATCACCCTCCAACCTAAGTGTTTATGTATGGCTTTAACACTAGGTTAAAGTATGGCCCTTTTTTTTTTTTTTAAGTAAAAAAGGCAAAACCTGTTATATTAAACTTTCAAAAGAAATACACTTGGCATACATATGCCAGTTGTCCTGCCTGTATAGGAAACCAGGACAGCTGGCCTGTCCACAGCAGCATGCAAAATAAGGCTTCATCTTTTTCCACCCTGCCCAAAGGAAACCAGGGTGTATGTCCATTATCCTTAACAGTGTAAGAAAGTCGATGCTGAAACTAACTAAGCTAGTGACTAAAAAGCAACAACTCTGATAAACAGTAACAGAAAAGATAATGGAGACCATAGGAAATAGCAGAACCTATTCCTCAGAATCGCCACCATTGACAGGGATGACAAAGGGCTGCGCACAAGTGGGACATTGGCACCATGGCGTGGCTTTGGAGTAGGCTGCGTAGAGCATGTCTAAGCGTTGGCTGACTCGTACAACTCTAAAAATTTGATCCTCCACTAGGCTGCGCATTTCGAAAACCAAATTCAAGTGCTCTGGATGCAAGAATGGTGGCGAGGGTGGCGGTTTCATTTCAGCCTCCGCTTCCTTTTGGCTCAGCGTCGTCCTCTACTCCTGCAGGTCGACAGTACATTTCGGCAGCTCCTCCTTAGCCTCCATTTCCTTGTGGCCCGGGGTTTTCCTCTGCGTCTGCGGGTCAGCTATGCATTTCGACAGCTCCTCCTCCACTGGGCAGGCCTCGAATTCTGCACTTGGAGCGTTAGTGGGAGTGCGAGAATCGCCCAAATTGGGTGCTGATGTCGTCTGTCCAAAGCTCGCCGGAGGGTCCCAATTATCCGGGACAACAAACAACCGGCTCTCGGAGAAGTCCAGTGGTAGATTTATAGACAAGTCCTCTTCTACATAGGTGCGAGGAGGTGAATTTGATGTTGCGGCACCACCTCAGCGCTTTGTCTTGGCCAAGAGCAGATCCCTTGCAAACCTCTTGTGCCGCTTCTTTCGTGCATCCGCTGCATACCAAACGACGCCTCTGCGTGGTCTACCCCTTGCCCGTGGAATTATGAGAGCAAGGGCGAGGCCTTCTGCGCAACGATTCTTGCTCTGCTGAGCCAAATACAAATGCATTCTGGGAGGTCCGATTAAACTGCTACTCACATAAACCATGGCTGCCAGCATTAACGTCAAGAGCTTAGTGCTCTGGCTGGATGTCCCTTTCTCATGCGTGAGGGGCTCCATCAACAACCGGTGACTGATGGAGGTGAAGGCCTTAATAACTGGTCGTAGCTGGGAGTAGGCGCCATCATAAATGGCCCCTCCCTTAGCTCCTCCACGTGTCCATTCTCTCCACCTGGCACCTCATCCGGGGGTAGGAAATCCTTGCCAGCTAGGAGTTGACATTGTTGGAATATGTCAGAGGCTTCAGGGGTCCTAGCATCCCAGATTAGTCGTTCCAGTCCTCTTTGGACTCCTTCGTTTTCTAGGTAGTCAGTCACTCCATTTGCCTTCCTCTTGACGTGGGAGGGGATGATGCTGAAGTTGCGCTCAAGTATATCGTTGAAGTCCTCAAGCAGTCCTGCAAGTCGCCAGCTGGGTGAGATTTTTTGCGGATTGCCCCCATGCAGGATCTTGGTGATTAGCTAGATGATGATTTGTGAGTCCCCTTCCAGAATTATTTTGTGACTGGATAGGGTAGCAGCAGCTTGGAGGCCCAAAGTATGGCCCTTTAACTTCAATCTTGAAAATGAAATCTTCTTCTCTTCCTCTATATGGTGAACGCTAAAATAAAATTCTAGTTGTTGCAACCAATGATTCAGTTTTAATGCATCGATATCACCTTGTTGTGGATTTATGTTCACTTTCACTTCCTTCTTGAATAGGGATTGTTAAGGGTTCATGTCACTCAAACTCGTTTTCTCTTTATCAGATTCTTTCCGCGACTCCTTTCCCGAGTCTTCCAGATCTTTTGATTTCCCCTCTAATATCATCTCTGAGTTAGAGCCTCCATCATCTCCAAACGATATGAACTTTCTTTCTAGATTTGTCATGAGGAGGTTCATATTGAGACCTATGTCGGAAACTTGTGCTTCCAACCTCTCAAATATCTCTTCTATTGGATTATGAGGGTTGTTATGAACATAATTTTCTGCCATGGATAGGGTTTATGTGACTTCTCTTTAAGATGATTCCTACATCCTACAACTTCCCACAAATACCCAAAAGAAAAAACTTGCTATGATACCAATATGGTCTGTAAAATGTCATGGATATTCCACTGGAACAATTTGTCACTACATATATGATAAATAAAACTGAAATATACACTATGAAGGTTAAATTCCTTTATATTCTAGAATATTTAGTTACTGATTTTTTGCTTATGCATGAAATAGATAAAGTGTGGAAAATAGAGAAAAGTAAAGTAAAATCACACACCATCCACAAGATAACACAAATATTTTTTCTAGGAAACCCTTACAAGAGAAAACCTAGATAGAAGGTGAGTTTGCTCTACTCTCTTTTCTCTTGTATGGAAATAATGAAAGTAAAAAGGAGAAGGCACTCTCTATGGAGTTAATTGATACCTGTGGCTTGTTATGATGATACAGAAAATTAACCCCCTCTACTATTCTCTCTAATTTCCCACTCCTAATTGTTCAGCTCTGCTATGGAAAAAAATACAATAACATCAAATGGAACCCCTTCTCCTCCTAGTGGATTGATAGCCATCTAGGGGTAGGTTTTTAACTTCTTCAACCCTCAATTGTGGTAGGTTTTTTAACCTTCTAGAATAATTTTGAAATTCCTCACATGACTAGCCCCATATGCATGAGTAATGGGAGCTGACATGGCATCCTCTTGTACCATGGTGGTCAACATGATAGGTCAACTTGCGAGAAGCATAAATTTTGCATTTGAACTCTGATTGATGCATGACCTACATTGTTGGAAATGTCTCCGAGTGCATAACACTTTTAAAGAGGTTGTGCAAAATTTGTGTGCACCAAAACCCCAAAAACTATCATTTAATGCCTCAAAATGGATTTGGAAGGTTATGGACCCCAATTTTCCAAAATGGGACCTGCCACTAAAATGACCCTGCAAGCTAATTCCTCCAACTTTTTTCACTTTGAAATCATAAATATAGATGAAAAATAATATAATGATTTGATCTATATCATCCCCACACATTTTTCACAGCTAAATCCTTTGAGAAAATAAAATTGTGTTTTAAGGCCCATCTCCCTAAGGATTTAGGGGTGACCAGTTTCCTCCAAGAGGCTAACACCATATATTTTTTATTCTCATATCCAGCCTACAGAAAGTGACAAGAAACATATTTTTTTCCCAAAATTCCCTTTGGGATCCAAGACAGTGAGGTCTAGTACACCAAAATGGATTCTAAAATAGCCTTAACTAAAACCAAATGGCCTATTCTAGATAACCAATTATTGCACCAGGCATTGACTTTCCTTTCCAATCTACCAAGAATCCATAACCAGTCATTTTTCCAATAGTCATTGGCTTTGAGCATGAAACCCAAATATTTTAACCCCAACACTAAATATTCAACCTATAGAGAGAGAATTTGGGAGATGGCATTCTTTTCCTATTCAAAGAGTCTCCATCTGTACAAGGAGGATTTTTCTTTGTTGATGAGAATACCCATGGATTTATAAAATATCCTCAACAAATATTCTAACTGCTCCACATAGCATATGTTCCCTTCGCAAAAAAGTCAGGATATCATATACAAATAAAAGGTGAGTGATGGATAAGATGGGGCTTACTGCAATACCTTTTAGTTGACCTCTAGCCAAGGAATCCTTCAACATCTCGTTAAAGCCTTCCACAACTAAAAATAAGAGAAGGGGTGAGAGAGGGAATCCCTATCTGAGGCCTCTTTTTGCTTTAAAGAAAGGGGTGGCATATATATTTATGAGAAAAGCGAAAGAGGTTGTGTTTATGCAGTTCAGAGTCCAGGTGATAAAGGAGTGGAAAAATCCCAAATGTATGAGAAGGAGCTTGATATAGAGCCAAATTACCTTACAAAAATCCTTGGATAGATCAACCTTGAAAGTAATATCCCTCTAATTGTCGATACGGATGGAGTGCAAGCCCTCTTGAGTAATTCATGTTGCTTCATGTATCTGTCTCCCTCGTAAAAACACAAATTATTCTAGAGATATGTGGGTGGAGAGAATTTCTTTGAGTCTTCTCGCAATCATCTTCGAGATGATTTTGTATATGTTGTTGCACAATGAAATAGGCCTGAACTTATTAAAGGTTGTTGGGTTTTCAGATTTCGATATTAGAGCTATGAAGGTGGCAATGAAGGCCACCAAAGGTTGTCTAGATGTCTCGGAGTATTCCAAAACATTTAACAAATCATTACCTAGGATTTCAAAGTATCCCAGGTAAAACTCCATAGGGAGCCCATCTGAGTTAGGTATTTTATCCTTCTAGAAGTTATGCAAGACACCTATAATATCTCCCATTGAGACCTCTGTCATTAGTTCAGTGTTTCCCTCCTGATCCATAAATTTGGGAAAATGAATGACTATGTTTAGTATGGAGGATATGGTTTCTCTAATCTATTCCTTGAATACTTTTTTGAAGTGGAGAGTCCCTTCCTCAGCTAGTTCTACAAAAGAAATTTCTTTATACCCTTTTTCCTTATCAATAGACCATATGTCTTTTATTGACTTCTTATTGTTTGCAAGTTGGTGAAATAAGTTAGTGTTATCATCATTCGATTGCAACCATATATCTTGACTCTTAATCCTCCACTATTTCTCCCTGTCCAACATGATCTTTCGTCTATTCGCCTCCATTTATTTTAAAGAGTTCCTTCTACTAGTTAGTTTGTATCCCTTTTCCCTCCCTTTGGAGACATTGTTGCAACTTAGTTTCTATTTCCTTCAAAGATAAATCATCCCTCCTTTTTTTTCTCCTTATTACAGGAGATCGATGCAACATTTTCCCTCTTGAGATTTGAAAGAAATTGAAGAGGGGGGGGGG
>JASDQU011104820.1:18883-29981 GCA_032191745.1 Picea mariana
GGGGTTCCTAAGAGGAATATTCATAGGCTCTCTAACATTCCTTAATCGCTTATAGAAAGGAAGGGTCTTCCAACCAATCCAAGTTTATCTTGAAAGGGATAGGAGGTTTATCCAAGAGTGGGGGAAGTTCCAAAGTGATAGGGTTGTGATATGATTCCCCTCTTGAAGAGACCCATTTTCGAATCCGTATATTTACTTCCAACATAACTTTCGAGATAAGGAACCTATCAAAACTTTTTTCCACTTATCCATCCCCTATTCACATATTCCCCCAAGTGGGTGTGGGATTTTTTGGTTGGATGTCCAACAAGACTAATTCCTCTAAGTTTGTTATGAAAAATTAAGTTAGAGGGTCCAATTTGGTTGTCAGTCCCTAGATTTCACTGGCTCACAATGTGAATTTTAGGTTTACTCCAACCAGGATATGCCCTTCCTTAAACAGGGGTTTGCAGATTGTGCTCACAAAATATTTTATGATTAGAATAAGGCCCATATATATTTATGCATAGGAATTCTTAGTCCAATTATTGAGATCAGAGTGTAGTTCCTTAGCCGACCCTTATATCCCAGGAATTGGTTAAAAGCAATGTATTCTTCCACCACCTAGTGATAAGTCCTCCTAACCTCCCTTTTGCATCTATAGCCATAAAATCCCATCTTGTTAAATAAGAGGAAAGTGTTTTGATATCCCTATCTCCTTCCAACATTGTTTCTTGAATGAGAATGATTGATGGTTTATGAAATCCCACTGACCTTTTGATGGATATATTTTAAGAGGAATTGGCCAACCCTCTATAGTTTAAGGAGAGTATAATCATATAGTATTCTTCCCCGGGGCATTTTCTTTAAGGGCCCTCATGAGAGAACAATGCATTCCAGATCTAACCTCTTATTTTTCCTATTTATGAGCTAAGGATAGTAGGGATTTCCTTCCTTATTGTGCAGGCTTAAATTGTGAGTCCTTAAAAGTACATAGCCCTCCCTCCACTCCTTGCAACATAGTTTATGTCCCTTGGTCTTGGAATGTAAATTATATTTTATCCCCTTTAGTTCTAAAGGGTCATCTTGTGTATATGAGAGAGAATAAGGGGTTGGAGGAGGATCCCTCTTTGAAGGAGGCATAGATACATCCACAAGTTGAATGAGGTCATTAATCGATATAAAGGTCGATGGATGGGGACTGGAGAACCCATAAAGGATAGAGAGGAATTCCTATCCTTTCCCCCCCTCTGTAATAGAGGGAAAAGGTCCTAGAGTTTCAANGGGGGGGGGGGGGGGATATTTCTTACATGAAATTGTGTTATTTCCAACAATATTGGGCATCTCTAAAGCTTTGTGGATGGTTCTCAAGATATATTCCTCATGTTGATTGATTGCTTGAGCTACAATTTTTGGTTCGTCCAAAGGAGGTAATCCATTAGGGACTAGAACATGTGCCTCCTCAACCTTTTTAATCCTTTCGGACCCATTTTTGATGCTTGGAGGTCTGCAAGAATTCCTTCCCTAGATGTCCACAGGAGTGGCATCTCCCACATTTGAAGTGGATGCTTTCATAATCCATCTATTACCGAAACATAGCCATTTTTTTCTTTATCATGATAGAAATTACCATACCCCTAGTTACATTTATCCCTACCAGAATATGGGCCATCCCCAAATATTCGGTGTTGCGATAGGAATTTTCGGCTTCATAGAAGAAACCTAGAACATTTCCTATCTCCTAAAAAACCTCCTCAAATTAGAGGATAAGAGGAAATCATGAAAGCCAAATCCAAACCGAGATGATTTCCAGTTTTTATGACTTGGTGTCGAATTCTACCCTCCATTTCTTGAGGAATAGGGCTTGAGACCCCCAACTCCAGTAGAAAAGAAGGATCATGTTGTCATCATCTCTTGTATTTGTTACCTAGACCATCCATCCTTTCACTAGCAACAAGCATTTGGGATCATAACCTAAAATCCCTAAGAATGTTTTTTGAATCCATTGTTTCAGAGTTCCCATCAACATGTGTTTACTAGAAAAATGTCCCACCAAAGTCACCTCGTCCATGTCCATAATTTCATTGAGTTTAACCTCTTCTCCTGGGACCAGAATTGTCTCCTTCGACTTGTGCTTGACACATTTCCTATTCCACATGTCGAGTTCCATATCTCCCTTCCCTTATTTCCCATAGTGGAGGTCTGATTTGGCACAAGAACACAACCTCTCATCAAATCCCTAGAGAGGTGTTGTCCAATAAACCCTTCCATCTAAAAAAATTCTATAACCCTTGTGTGGGACAATCCTGAATTGGCATCCTTTCCCATCGTAAATTCCTCATCATCCATAATTTTGTTGAAGTTATGAAACCATGAAGAATCATGACTGACTTCTTCTACATAATTTGAAAGAGAGTAAACAAATAGATCTCATAGCATGTATGGTTCTCATGTTCCTTTAGGGGCCTTCATTTCTCCATTGATCTAGGTCACATTAGATACATGAAAAGGATCCCTTGACTTTTCACCCACCTATGGATATGAAGCCCCTAATTCTTGAAACATTGTTCCAAGTATTGTTATGATGTCCTCGGCTAGAAAATTCTCTTCCGATTGTTTGTGATGTACGAACAAGTGACCAAAAAACCCACATGCTATTTTTGCAGAGGCCCAAATCAACCATCCCTCAAGTGGATCATTGGAATAATCCATGTGTTCCTCATCCATCACTAGGTGTTGATGACGAGGTTTCCTTAGTAAGTTTAATAAACACTTTCATAGGTTTACCTAAGGCTCAATCTTGGTCACGGAGTTAACCAGAGCGATGCTACAATTTCAACTGAGCTAAATCCTAACCACGAGCTTCTTGAACCCTAGCTGTAAAGATTTACCCATCGACAAGGATGTTTAAAACAAGCCTTATCAATATTCTATGGAACAATGAGTTGGAAATTTAGGAATATACATCGAATGATCAATGTGATGTCCCCAACCACCAGGATAAGGCACTCTACTTCCAGAACACCCATCAAGAATGCTCTTATACCAATATGTAATGTACCCAACCACCAGCAAGCTGGGCCATGCTACCTCAAGAACACACTTCTTGAACAAATTTCAAATTCTGATAATTAAAGTTAATAAATAAGCATGAAATAAACACATGCAATCATCAAGATTCATGCTAAATTGTAAAAGAAATACTCAATCAACCATGCAACATAAAAACTAGTAAGCAAGAAAATTACAAATACATATATTAGAGATGATAATACATTGTTGTTCCAAGTCTCAACAGCAGATCACCCTTGAGCAAGGGCTATGAATCCATAAGTATGGGTCTCAGACTGACACTCAGCTTCCCAAACTAATCAACAATCAAGCTCTCACAGGTTTATCACACACACAACAAAATCTAGTTTACCAACTCCCTTCCCCTTCAGATTGAACCACCCAAAGAGAATGAACCCCCTTCAATTCCATGTAGTCACTTAGTATTTCCACCTCTTTCCAGGGCTCTAGTGCTTCTGGTAAAAAAATCACAGTGTTGGAACTCTCAAGATTCACAGTTGTGAACAAGGTTTATCAACATGCCAATGCATCCAGGCCTACAGACATCAATTCATGGCTGGGATACACCAATAATTCCTACAACCATTCAACCATGGTTTATTACATTCAACAATTCATTTTCCTCTCCAAAGCAAACACAAGAGTGAGCAAGAAGGAGAATTAATTGGTTGAATTGGGTATCAAATGAGAAAATGACTCAGAAATGAATTGGGTATCAAATGGATGGTCAACTGATTAATTGCTTTGAATCCTTCCTTTATTGAACTCCCAACAACCCACAAAAATATTTTTAAACAGAAAAGTGCCCAAGGAAAAATGAGGTCACCCTAAGAGACTCGCGTGCGCCCCCCAATCCAACGTGGGTAAATAATAAAAAATAAAAATAAAGGCTTATCCCCTCGACTTTCCCCTCGTCTCTTATAGAATCATAGCCCCCTATAACTCTTTTCCTTGTTTCTCTCACAGCTAGCGATGTAATTTATTAGAAAATGTTCAAATCATTACATTTCATAGGCACTCCAACACCTTTCAATTGTTTGGGCACTCCGGCCTCTCATCAAATAAAGTATTACATTATTAAACTGGGGACTCAAAACTTGGGTATTACATTCCCCTCCCTCTTATTTTTAGCATTGTCCTCAGTGCATATACAAAACATAAATCAAAATTTCAAAATTCTTCAAAAAGTCACGGGTACTCTACCCACATGGCGTCTTCATGCTCCCAAGTAGCATCTTCAAGACCATATCAGGCCCACTAAACTTTTACTAGTTCCATGACTCAAATCAGGAGCACTTTGACATTTTTTTTCAATATGTGCATCGGTTGGACCTGAAAGTCCCCTTCTAGCTCCACTTGAATTAAATGCCAATCAATAACATGGTTAAGATCATGCACATACTTTTTCATCAAAGAGACATGAAATACATTATGCACATTCATGGAAGTAGGAAATGTAAGCATGTATGTCACTGGCCCTATTGTGTCCAATATCTCAAATGGACAACAGAATTTGGCTGCTAGCTTTGTATTTCTACCCAACTTTAATGAACTCTTCTTGGGCTTCACTTTCAAAAGCACATTCTCTCCCACTTTAAATTCTCTAGTTGTCCTATTCTTATCTACATAACTCTTCTATCTATCTTGTGTTCCTTTCAAATTCTGCTTAATTTTAACCATCTAGTCTTCCATATCCTTGAGCGATTCTGGAACAAGTACTATTATGTCTGTTGGGTTGTCCCAACTCACTGGAGTATTGTATTTTCTCCCATACAAAACTTCTAATGGGATCATCTTCAATGAAGGAAAACTCAACCAAATGCAAGTAATCTTCTCACTTAGATGTCTTATCCATCACATACATTCTTAAAATGTCTTCAATTACTGGGTTGACTCTTTTTGTTTTCCCATCTAATTGTGGATGGTATGTTGTGCTAAATTTCAGATTTGTATCGATTCCTTTAAATAATCCCCTCCAGAAATTTGAAGTAAACTTTGTATCTATGTTTGAAACAATTGCCCTAGGTATCCCATGCAACCTAGCAATCCCCCTCATGTAAATTTATGCAATATTAGTTATTGTATGAGTCATTTTTACATGAAAAAAATGAGCATCCTTTGTCAATTTATCAACCACTACCATTATCGAATCATGTTGCCTTTTTGTCCTAGGAAACTTAGTGATAAAATCAATGGTTACCACTTCCCATTTCTTCTCTAGAATTGGAAATGGCATAGCAAACCCGTCGGATGTCTTTGCTCAACGTTCACTCTTTGACATTCCATAGATATAAAGATGTAATCTACAACATCCTTCTTCATTCCTGGCCAAAAGAATTGGCTTCTTACTCTTGCAATTATTTTCTGGTAACCAGGATATCCGACATATGGAGCATTATGCATTTCCTTTAATACCAAATTCCTAACTTCGTCAGAAATAGGAACATAAATTCTATTTGTATGCATAAGTAATCCATCTCCCTTCATCTCATACTCTTTAATCTGTTGTTGTACATTTTCTTGTTGTAAACTTTCTTTTACATGTAGGTAGTGTTGGTCTATAGTAGAAACATTCAAAATTCTTCTCTTTAAATATTACTGATACATATTAATGGTTGTAGCATGCATGAGATTGATCCAGGTGGATATTGGTGGCCACCCACCTATTCCAAATTCCAACTGGCTCATCTTGACAGTTTTCAGTTCAACACGTTTCTCTGTAATGGGGACAATTCTTTTTAATTATCGGCTTTGCACTTACGAGGTTGTCTTGAAGCCCTACACAACATCCAAGTGGATATTGGTGGCTGCCCACATATTCCAACTGGCTTATTTTTTAAGTTTTCATGTCAGTACATCTTTTTGTACTTCTAGGGCCGTTTTGGGGCTCTAAACAATGTCTTTTGGCTTGCCACAGTCAAACTATAGAAAAGGTTAGATTTTGATGGCATAATGTGTAGTTCTCGAAAAGACCTTTCCAATGGGCTATCACATTCCTAAAATGGATATTGTATGCAACAGTTACGACCACGGGAAGTTAATGTACTAACTTACCCCAATGGGGACCACATGAATGTTGGCGCTTCATCTCCTAGGGTTAGGTTTTTGGATGTCTAGGGTTTTGGCATTAATGTTTATCATAAAAAGGCATTTAGAGCCTCATTGTAATCATCTTCTTGTGAATGAGCGTAGCCGTCACATCTCTTCTCAGAGATAAAGTTGTCGCCATCCTAGTGAGTCTTGCACTCTATATTTTTACAGTCTCTGTACATTTATTTCATTAATAGAAATCATGTGTTGTTGTATTTTTATGTTTCTGGCAATATTTATGTGTATTTCATTGTAATACCTCTTCTTTCATTTTGTTCCGAAAATAATCTGAATCAGTGGCATTAGATCAGGCTGCTCTTGATCATTTTTCAGTGCATGTCCTCAACGAGGTTCGAGTATAGAAAGTTGGGTCTCAAGCTTGTCTCTCTTGAGGACAATCACTCTCGCATGCCCAAGAAACCCTCTATGGCGGTAGAAAATAAAAATGATAGAGCAAAAGATTCTATTAACCTGTTGCTTGAGCAAGCTCTTGCGTGACACAGGGAAAAAATGATGGAGAATTTTTTCCACGTCCTTCAACACCTACCAATAGCAACATACGCATCTTCATCAAAAGACCACTTTGGAGGAACCTCTCCCTTCAAGGTACAAGTTAATTTTTATATTCTCGTATTTGAAGGTCATATAAATGAATATGCCTTAGAAAAATGGTTGAATCTGCTAGAAGGTTGATTCTTTGTTAGCTATTTTTCCGACAGGGAAAATATCACCTTCACACTCCTCAAGGCTCTCCCCCATGTCAAACATTGGTGGGAAACTTACTAGGAGAAAAGTTCCTCAAAGTAATTTGGAATATATGGGGACGATCCCACTTGGGATTTTTTTATGGATGCGATTAAGGAACAATACTACCCTATTGATAACTATGAAGACCAGTACATGAGATGGACCACACTACGAAAAGAGAAGAGCCAAACAATGTTGGAGTTCACAAATATTTTCCATACCTTGCACACCAAGCTGGGTATCAAAGACTCTGAGTGACATCTGGTTCTGAAATACCATGGGGCTCTACATAGGTACATCCAAACCGAAATGGATTTCCTAAACATCTCATCATTGGGAGCTTCTTATCGATATGTTGTTAAAATTGAGTAGAAATTTAGGCACTAGAACAAATGGGAGTTTGGGTCTACAAATATGCAACAACCAAAGCATGGTAAACATGAACCTAACCAACAGTCTCTCGACAACCATTCCAAGGCACAGGAAAATAAGGGTAAAGGAAAGACAAAGAATGACATTGGGAAGTGTTGCGACTTTCACAAAATCCCCTGGCACAACACCGATGAATGTCGTTTGAAACATTCATTGGTTATCAAGGTCAAAGACAAGGAGCCGAACATTGATTCAAAATCTGATCCAGAAAATATTGAAAATAGACAGATCATCAACGTAGACCCTAGTTCTATTGTCGTGACTGCAACAATTCAACCAGAAGAATTAGTAGATCCTGAAGAGGGCGAGAGCCTCTTCCATTCAAAGATGTGGGTGAAGGGGACCCCGTTGCATTTCATTGTTGATAGCGGAAACCGGAAGAACCTCATCTCAACTGAGGTTGTCAAACAGTTGGGTTGTCGACAACACCACACCCATAGCCATACAACATCGGGTGGATTCACCAGGGACAAGATATCTGTGTCAGCCAACAATGTCGCCTATCCTATGTCATCCAACCCATCAAGGATAAGGTAGTGTGTGATGTTTCCCCTCTTGATGTCTATGATGTTTTTTTGGGCCAACCATATATGTGGAAATGTCATGATGTTTATGAGTCTTGACACCATAGTGTCATTATTACTTTGGGGGGTTATATCTACATGATACCAGAGGTAGTTTCGACTACTTTTCCACCAAAACAATGTCGCAAGGTAATCTCTCATACTGCAAAATTCATCCTCTTCCTAGTCTATTCAAAGGATGCACAAAAGGACACTACAACCACTGCAACCTCAACACCTTCTATCCAGCAGAAGCAGATTGCAAAAGAGAAAACATATATTATTCCTTCACCTACAATGGTTCCTACACAATGCCCCGTCAAGCCCAGAGACAATACATTGGTGGAACAGATGCAACCCCGCCAGCAACAGGTTCATGACAACCTTCCACAGACCAAGAAACACAGCTTCTCCAACAAGGCACGCATATCACCAAGATTCAGATTCAAAAAACTCTTTCCTCTCTTCCCTAGATGATCAACGCAATGGATACCATTGCTTCCTAAGGGGGGAGGATTGATCCAGATGTATATTGGTGGCCACCCACCTGTTCCAAATTCTAACAAGCTCATCTTAATAGTTTTCAGTTCAGCACGTTTCTCTATAATGGGGACAATTATTTGTAATTATGGGTTTTGCACTTACAGAGTTGTCCGAAATATCTACACAGCATCCAGGTGGATATTGGTGGCCGCCCACCTATTCCAACTAGATTATTTTGGAAATTTTCATGTTAGTACATCTTTATATACTTCCAGGGTTGTTTTGGGGCTCTAAACAATGTTTTTTTGGCTTGCCACAATCAAACTATAGATAAAGTTAGAGTTTTATGGCATAATGTGTATTTATCAAAAAAACCTTTCCAACGGGCTATCACACGCCTAAAACGAAGATCGTATGAAAACGTTACGACCCCGAAAAGTTAATGTACTAACTTACCCCAATGGGGTCCACATGACTTTTGGTGCTTCATCTCCTAGGGTTAGGTTTTTGGATGTCTAGGGTTTTGGAATTCATGTTTATCATAAAAAGGCCTTCAAAGCCTCATTGTAATCATCTTCTTGTGAATGAGTGTAGCCATCACATCTCTTCTCAGAGATAAAATTTCCACCATTCTAGTGAGTCGTGCACTCTATATTTTTACAGTCTTTGTACATTTATTTCATTAATAGAAATCATGTATTGTTGTATTTCTCTGTTTTTGGCAATATTTATGTGTATTTCATTGTAATATCTATTCTTTCATTTCATTCCGAAAATAATCTAGATCACCTTATGCTGAGTGCATCAACAACTTTTTTTTTCTTTTCCTTTGATATGCTTGATGTTAAAGTCATATTCACTTAAAAATTATAGCCATATTGTCTCCTTGGCATTCAAAGTCAGTTGCTTAAAAAGATGTTTTAGACCACTATACTCTGTTCTTAATTCAAATTTCTTCCCAATGAGGTAATGCATCCACATCTTCAATGCATGAACTATGGAAACAAACTCCAAATCATGTGTGGCATAATTCCTCTCATGTTCCTTAAGATTTTTGGACTCATAAAAAATGACATGTCCATTTTGAGTGAGGACTCCACCAAGTCCTTCTTTGCAGGCATCTGTACAAACCAAAAAATTCTCATTTGGGTCAACGATCTTTAAAACATGTGCATTAGTAAGTAGTTATTTCAACAAATTAAAATTCCCTTCACACTTTGTTGTCCATTCAAATTTGACTCCCTTCTTTTGTAAGGAAGTGATGGGATGAGAAATCTTAGAGAACCCTTATATAAACCTCCTGTAGTATCCGACTAATCCCATAAAAGATCTGACTTATGAAACATTCCTTGGTGTTGGCCATCCTCTAATGTCTTCAATATTCTCAATATCTAATGCTATACCATTTTTTGAAATGATGTGCCCCAAATAATGGATATGTTCTTGGTAAAAATAATACTTACTAAGCTTGGCGTGAAGTTGGTGTTTACTTGACACTCGCAACACCAACCTCAAGTGATGTTCATGATCTTCCTCTGACTTAGAATAAATAAGTATGTCATCCAAGAACACAATGACAAATGTATCTAGATAATTTGTGAATATGTCATTCATTAAGCACATAAAGACAATTAGTGTCTTCATCAGTCCAAATGGCACCACTACAAATTCATAATGTCCATACTTGGTTATAAAGGTTGTCTTATTGATGTCTTATTCATTGATTCTTACCCGATGGTATCATAATATCAAGTCTATTTTTGAAAATATATTTGCTTTTCTTAGATGATCAAAGAGGTCATCAATTCTGGGTAGAGGGTATTTGTTCTTCATAGTGGATTTATTCAACTGTATCAATTCAATACACAACCTCAATGTTCCATCCTTCTTTTTAACAAAAAGTATAGGTGCTCCCCAAGGTGAAACACTTGGGTGGATGCACCCTTTCTTCATCAGTTCCTCTAGCTGCATTTGAAATTCTTTAAATTCTAGTTTACTGCTTCTATAAGGTGTCTTTGATACCGGGGTGGCTCCTGGTAGTAAATCAATGGAGAAATATATCTCCCTATTTGGTGGCAATCTTGGTATTTCTTGGAATACATCTTCAAACTCTTGCAATACTGAAAAATATTCAAGGCTTGGCCCTTTTGTCCTTTTTGGTTTCACCACATGAGCTGCATATAATTGACAACCTTTTCTAAAACATCTCTTCAGTTGTGAGGCTAAAATCTCTCTTACAGAAATGGGTCTTGTAATTCCTTTCACAAAGCTCTATTTCCCTTCTTCATCTAGACATGTAAATGTCTTGTCATGACAATATAGAATAGCTAAATGTTTGTCCAACTAATCCATTCGGATTAGGATATCATAAGATCCTCATGGTATGATATTCATATCATCAACTGTATTTACTCCAGGGATGATTTTAGGGTCTAAATTTTGCTCATGGGCTAATTTTCAATGGTTTTTCCCAAAAAACGATTCGCTATTCTTAAAATTATTTGCCCAAATTATAGAGGATAAAATTATTTTACCTTAAAAATCGCCAAAATGTTATAAAAACTATACAAAATCCTTAGAAATTTGAATATTTTTACAAAAATATCGTCAACATTTTCTAGTTGGCATATGAAGGATTAATAAGATTCGCCAAGGTTTCTACATTTTAAAATAAACTTCCATCCTTAAAATCATCCCTGATTTACTCCATTCATATTTATTGGACACTCTCT